>CATIWR010023010.1:0-21814 GCA_949677035.1 Omphalea diandra | reverse complement strand
ACTTCTTCTCATTCTAATTCTGATTTTGAATTTGATGAGATAGATGAAGAGCTTCTAAAGGCTCTAACCATGAGATGTGACAAGTACAAGTCACAAGTGAAAATTTATAAGAAAAGGTGCTCAAAATTAGAAGATGAATACAAGACTCTTAGTGATCTTGTAAATGAGTTGAGGACTTATAATGAAGAACTCAAAAATTCAGTAGAAAGACTTTCCACTTCATCTTCTTTTATGGCTTCATTAAGAAAGGAGAATGACACTCTTAAAGGAGAAGTCATTGAGCTTAGAAGCTCAATCTCTAAGTTCCATAAAGGAAAAAAAGCCTTAGACACATTGATTATGTCATAAAGACTACCATTAGTTAGACATGGTTTAGGCTTCAATGGAGCCTTCTCATCATCTCAAACTACATTCGTTAGAGTTACACAACCTCAAACCTTAAACATTGAGGTAATTGGGAAGAAAAGTGCTCCTAGCACTAAGCCTCCTAAGCCTAAGAGCAAAGGGAAGGCTCCCCAAAGCTCTAGAGTCAAGACTTAAAAAGCTCACCATGCCTACATCTATAACAAAAAGCATGTTCATTCTCATAAAAAATTTTCTACTCCTACTCATCGTACATGTTCATGCATGCATTCACATGACCATAATATAAGAAGGCCTCCTACTCATACTAAATTTGTGCAAAGGAGAAAGACTCCTAAGTCTAAACTCTAATGTCATTATTGCATGAGATTTGGACATATTAACATTCATTATTTCATTAAGAAGGCTCACCTCAAATTAGAGGACCCTTCAAACTCTAACCCCCTAGGACCCAAGTATGCTTGGGTACCTAAGAAAAGGTAACTCACTTTTATTATGTGGGGGAATGTGGCAACCACCAAATCAAGCAATTGGCATGTGGATGGTGGATGTTCCAAGCACATGACTAGAAATAGAAAGCTATTCACGACATTGAAAGAAAAAGAGGGTGGAGATGTCACATTTGGTAACAATGCCAAGGGTAAGGTAATTGGCATTGGAACTGTTGGTAAGAATGGATGTTCTTTAATTGATAACGTTCTTTTGGTTAGTGGCTTACAACATAATTTGTTAAGTGTGAGTCAATTGTGTAACAAAGGTAATAAAGTCACCTTTAATCCTAGGGAATGCCGAGTCACCACTTTAGTGGATGATGAGGTTATTTTCAAGGCCAAAAGGAAAGGTAATACCTATTCAATTGACTTGGACAAATTGACTAATGAATCTTTTAAGTGTCTTATGTCTTTGAGCAATCAAGCTTAGTTATGGCATATAAGGCTTAGGCATGCAAGCATGGATCTTCTTCAAAGCCTATCTAAAGGAAAGTTAGTGGAAGGGCTTCCCAAGCTAAATTTCTCCAAGGACAAGACATGTGGTCCATGCCAAATGGGGAAGCAACACCATACTTCTCACAAAGCCAAAAATGTTGTAAGTACATCTAGACCACTTCAACTTATCCATATGGACTTAATAGGACCTACTAGAAGTGCCAGCTTAGATGGAAAGCATTATGCACTAGTCCTTATAGATGACTACTCTAGGTTCACCTAGGTATCTTTTCTAGCTCATAAGAATGATTCATTTGATGCTTTCAAAAGTTTTGCAAAAAGAGTTCAAAATGAAAAAGGTTACTTCATATCTTCTATTAGAAGTGACCATGAAAAGGAATTTCAAAATGAGTCATTAGAAAATTATTGTTTGGAGAATGAAGTTTTTCATAATTTTTCAACTCCTAGAACACCACAACAAAATGGTGTTATAGAGAGGGAAAATAAAACTTTGGTAGAAATGGCTAAAACAATGCTCAATGAGTATTCCTTACCAAATTACTTTTGGGTTGAAGCCATTAATACCTCATGTTATATTACAAATAGAGTTTTCAAAAGACCCATTCTCAATAAAACTTCTTATGAGCTTTATAATGATAGAAAACCCAAGATTTCATACCTCAAAGTATTTTAATATAAGTGTTATATTTTGAACACCAAGGATAATCTTGGGAAATTTGATTCTAAGACCAATGAAGGAATCTTCTTAGGTTATTCCACCACAAGTAAAGCATATAGAGTCTTTAACAAAAGTACAATGGTATTTGAAGAATCTATGAATGTTATTTTTGATGAATCTAGTAAACTTGATATTGAGAAAGGTATTTTGATTGATGATATTGTAGGTGATCTTGAAAAGCTGAAATTGGATGATTCTATAAGAAGAGTTGATAAAGAAATTGAAGAAGCCAACATTCAAGTTCTTCCTTCTTAACCAAAAGCTAAGATAAAGTTGTCTCTTGCCACCATTGATCGCAAGTTGGACAAGCTAATGAGGATGATGAAGAGAAGGTTCCTCTTCCTTTCACATCTTCACAGTAATATGGTGGATCTCCAAGAGAAACTAGGCATTCCTCCTTGCCATCTTTCGAACTTCACCGAATTTAAAGATACGCAAGATGGGGATGGCAACGAAGATGACGTTGAGGATGAAGACGAAGCAGAGGGAGCATAATAAGTACCAGAGACACCTTCTTCCGGAGATGATTCTTCACTACTCTAGATTAAGGATATTTTGTATTTGTTTTCACTTTCCTTATGTTTTTTTTAACAAATATTGTGATCCCACAGTTATGAATATATAAAACTTATTTCTTTGCAAACATTGATATCTTATGTGATTGATGTTATTCTCTTATCCCTTGCATTATGTTTGCTTCTTATGAATACTTATGCATGAATATCTTTTTCTTTTTTTTTTTTCCTTATGTACCCTCTTTTTGATCTTGCCAAATGGGGAGATATTGTGAAAGGGAGAAAATAATAACTTGAAAAACTATGAAAATAATAACTTGAAAAATTATATCATAAGTTGAGGGGAAGCAACATACTTATTATTTTTATCAAATTCACCTTTGTTTGAATGAATGATATACTTAGCAAGTTTTGTCAAAAGCCTTCATTGAATCATATTACAATCCAACTTCACTTTCCTGCATCATTTTCACTTTATGATCAATCTAAGTTGTCAAAATAAAAAAGGGGGAGATTGTTGGACTATGGTAGTTAACCCTAAGTCTTAGACCTCTTTTGATCTCCACAAAGGGGATTGATCAATTCTAATGTTTCAATTTGGTGTTGTTTTGCAGTTTTTTTGTTAGTCTTTAAGTTAGAAGTTGGATAGAGATCTTAGTCTTCAAAGTATGTAAAGTGACTTCTAAATCGCGATCGCAATCTCAGATTCGCTACCATGATCCATAAGAAGACTTGCTAGAAACTCAGATAGACAAAATTGCGGAGTCATTATTGGTCGCGACTCATCTAAAAGAAGAACTCCAAAAGTGACATATGAATTCGTGGTGTAAAGCTTGCCTTAGTCGTGACTATGAATTTCAAACTCAAGACGCAATCAAGTCCACAATCACAACTTGACAAGTGTCCCAAGTAAACATTGGAAGTCAAAAATCACGATGGGAACTTATTAGTAGTGATTGCAAACCTAAAAGACGAAGATGAACACTTTTGGTAGCGAAATTTGCATCCAGAGTCATGTCTTGTACAAGATAAATTGTGACCGCTACTTTTGAGAGCAGGTGAAAGGCAACGACTATATTTTCCTGGTGAACTAATCAAAAACTACCACGTGGACTAGCCATTAGACACAAATGAGGTTTTCCTTATGGAATTTGGATTTCACAACCACTAACGCGTAGTAGCGACCGCAAATTAAGACTGTCAAACATTTAATGTGAAATCCTGTCTAGCACACTTTCATGATTTTGTATTAGTTTTATTGCAATGTCTCTTTGGTGGGTAGAGGTTATAAATACCTCACGAAACAGATGTAAATGCAAGAGAATTGATAACTTTATACCCAAACTCTTGTAATTTTGCTACTCACTCTTTTCTATTCTTTATGTCATTATTGGTTATGAGCATAAACACCAATTGTAATAGGTTATAGTGTGAGCCCGTTAAAACATAAGTGTAAAGGTTGTTGTGTAAGCCTTCAAAACACAAGTGTATAAGTTATTGTATGAGCCTTCAAAACACAAGTGTGAAAGTTTGGTGTAAGCTTGAAAACACCTTTGAAAGATAGTGGAACACCCAATTTCTAAGAATTAGGGAGTGGATGTAGGGTTGTTTATACCCGAACCACTATAAATTGTGTGTTTCTTTCCCACTCATTTCTCTTCTCTCTTTCCAATTTTAATTTTTATACACCAATTCAACCTTTCCTTCTTAGTGCCTAGGGCTAACAATGTGCAAAATTACCTAGAGGGCAGGGAGTACCTTAAGGTGATTAAAAGAAAGGACAAAGATCTGATTTAAAAATTGGCATCACAATTCATGGCTTACGATGGAGTGTTATTCAAAAGAATGCTAGATGAGGTCCATTTGAGATGCTCAGTGAAAGAAGAAGCGGATAAAGTAATGGAAGGCGTGCATGCATGGACTTATGACACCTACTTGAATAAAAAAACCTTAATAATGAAAGTTTTGAGAATGGGTTATTATTAGACTACTATGGAACAGGATTGCAATCAAATGGTTTGAAGATGCCATAAGTATTAGATCTATGGCAACGTCAACCACTTACCTCCAATCGAACTGTAGAACTTGACTTCACCATACCCATTTGTAGCATGGGGGATTGACATGATCAAAGAAATTAAATCGGCTTCTACGGGGGGTGTAAGTACATTATGGTAGTAGTGGATTATTTTCAAAATGGGTAGAGATTGAGCCTTTTAGCAAGCTGAGGGTAAAATAGATTGGCCTTATTCATTGAAAAAAACCTCATCTATCATTATGGGGTACCATATCATGTTGTTACAGATAATGGGGTTTATCTTCAAGTTGAGGTTTGAGTGAGTGAATTAGTCGAGGCCACTAACAAGAATGTTAAAACCATCCTTATCAAGATGGTGGAACTTACAAGGATTGGTTGGAGAAGTTGTCTTTCCCATTATAAGGATACCGGACCATGATGAGAACATTACTTGGGATGACACCATACTCCCTTATGTATGGGATGGAAGCAGTTACTAGTTGAGGTAGAGGTGAAGTCCCTGCGAGTGTTAATCAAATCATAGATTCTTGAGTATCACTAGGTAAAGAATAGGTATGAATAGTTGGCTCTCCTAATGAGAAGAGGTTGAAGGCTTTCTATCATGTTTAGTTGTACCAGGCCAAGATGGCTCACACATTCAATAAGAGGGTCAAAGTAAGTATCATAAGGGTTGGTAATCTAGTGTTAAAGGAAATCATATCACAAGCTCAAGATCCTCCAGGAAAATTCAAGCCAAATTAGGAAGGTCTTTATATGGTCAAAAAGATCAATTCAGGTGGAATAGTAAAGTTGTCAAATATAGATGGGAATGAAGTATTTAAGCCAATGAACCTAGATAGATTTAAATATTTTGTGAGGATTTAAGAAAAAATTTTTAAAAAATAGCTCATTAAGTAAAAAATCCAAAAGTGTGCTTAAACAAAACTTAGGGCATAACTAAATAAAATTAAAAAGGAGTAGAAAAAAGAAAAAGAAAAAAATATAGGCTCGCTGAGTCGAAAACCCAAAAGAGCAACTTAAGCAAAAGTTAAAGTACAAAAAAAAAAATATATAAACTATAAAGCAAAAGGAGAGAGAGTACAATCAGCCATTAGGAACACTATTAAAGGTGATACAAGACCATGGTTGAAGAAACAAAGTTAGAAAATGAAGAGCCAGTAGGACAAAGGTATTATGCAAGGCAATCAAATGATATAATGTGCCATTACTAATAGTAGTTAAAGTAACATCCTTATCCATATTCATTGGCATTCTCGCATGAACCTATTCATTGTATAAATGATTTGTAATCCCACATGAACATAAGCATTGGATAAATGATCATTTAGATATGTGAATTGGATAAGCATTATGATGACACTTGTACTATTGCATTTGGGACACTTGAACATATATGTAATGTTTGTATAGTTGCATGGCATATTATCTTATGTTATGTGCATGTTATAGTATCATAAATAATGGTGTTTTAGAGCTTATTAGTTTAAGGAGCATATGAGGATTAGGAGATGGATGGATGTAATGAAGGAGTGAAGAAGAGGGACTAAAAGGAGAAAAGTGAACTTCCAATTAATGAAAATGAGACACCATGATTTTGTCTTGTTACAATAGGTTTACAACTAGAATTTTTTAGCCATTAGGATAAGAATAGAGAGGATAAACATTGGGGAGAGGGGGGCAGCAAAAGAAAGAGAGAGCTAACAAAGAAAGAAAGAAAAGAAGAAGAAGAAGAAGAAGAGGGAGAAGAGTGAGCTACAAAGGAAGGGATTCTAAGCATTTTTGGTTCTGGGATAATAAGTAAGTTAATTTATCTTCTTCCCACTTGAAATTAATCCCTCATGACATGTTAATCATGCATAGTTGGCAAGAATTATAAATTATTTAAGGTAGAGCTCATGTATGGAAGTTGAAGGTCAAAAGAAACAAGAGCTGATTGTGTTGGTTTTGTTATTAGAGCAGAATTTTTTACCCATGATTTTATAATCCTAGAAAGGGAATTAGGGAATCTACAAAATATGAAATTTGTAGCTTTATGTCCTATATAAGTTCATGGAAATTGTTTTTGCTTAATTTGGTGTGTGTGAGGAGATATGGCTTCTTCATTCGGGCTGGTTCACAACCAACAGAAATCACCTCAGTCTTTTTGTTTTCTTATATTTTGATGACCTTATGTTTGAATGTACACAAAGTATAAAATATGAAATTTGTAGGTTTATATCCTCTCTAAATACCTATAAAGCAACTTTACTTGATTTGTTGTGTGGAAAGAAATATGGCTCATTGATTCTAGTTGACCCTAAAATTGATGAAACCTTGTCAATGTTATAATTCTATTTCCTAAGAATTTGATGGCATAGATTAGGAATTTGGTGATGTTCTACACTTTCAAGTTGTATATTTATGTCTGATCTACATTCCTGTGAAATATTTTTGCCAAATTTAACATGGTTGTTGGGATATTGCCCCTTCATTTTGACTGATTGTCAATATGTTGAAAACCTGCTCACTTTGAGATTGATCATTTATTTTGGTGACTTTATAGACTGAATTAGATAATGAGTAAAACATGAAAAATGTTACTTTATGTGTTTTGTAACTTTTGGTATATCATTTTTTGTAATTGGATTTGTAGAATTTGATATATACCTAAGAATGTAAGACCTACTCCGACTAAGATGACATTGAAAAGGGGTAAAATTCAAAATTTCACCACATTTTCTATATGTCTTATATTGACCTGCAATTTGAATATGTTGCATCATTACATATCTAGCTTATTTGAAAGAAAAGAATCAAGTCATTTGGATAAGTATATCTAAAGTTATTACTATGAGAGTGTAGCAAGGTTAGGCTACCATATAAGGAAAATATGCATAAACACTAGGTCCACTTGTAAGGATCATGCCATAGTTGCATACTAAGCATTCATAATCATTTTGACATACTTATAACCATACATGTATCAAATGTTAAGATCTTAACACTTTGAGGAAGCCCTATAGAGAGAACCAAACCTACCATAAAGTTTGGTCACATCAAAAGGTGAGTAAAAATCGTAATTAGATTCTAATGTGTATGTGTGAAATTTAATGATGTGATTATGTTCTATTACATGTATATATGATTGAATTGATACCTTTTACATATGCATACAAATCAAGTGAGAATTATATGCACTTAATGATTACTTGGTATATCATTGTGAATGAAAACTTGCATATGAAACTAAAAGGATGTTATGACCGGCTTGTCAAACACTTGCAAATCACTTGGAAAAAGGGACCAATATGTCCTATTGGCACATGTTATTGATCAAATGATTCACTTATTATATGTTGGCTAACAAAATCAAATGTCACTTGAATCACATGAATTCTCGAGAGTAGTGTTTGCCTTGCAAGGTCAAGACAAAAATCAATATATTGCATTTGCACTTGCATAGTCAATTGTTATACTTGTAATATATCATGATGATATTCTTATGTTGGTTATGCCATAATAATCTAATTATTATTTTTATTTATTGAGTCATGACTCACCAAATCATAATTATGTTTTTCAGATACTGTAGCATAGGTTTTGGATACTTTGGTGCATAAAGTTTTGCATAGAGACATGGACCACAGGTCATCGGCTGAATTCCAACTCTCTCTCTCTCCTTATGTCATGTACATATATCTAGATAGGAACAAATTTATGGTCACTAGCCTTGAACATTTGTTAACATATATCTATATTAAATACATGTTAGATTGTGTATGTATGATGAATAAACCTTTATGCATATGTATTTTTGGACATGAATGCCATGATTTGTAATTAAAAATGGTCATTACAATTAACATATATTTAAGTAATGGGTAATAAGCAAAATATAAATTATTTATGTTAAACATAATATCAAAGGGAAATACATTTGCATAATTAAACTAAATTCAATTAAACATGTCTTTAAATTAAGACAAAATATATGAAAGTTTTCCATAGAGTTTCATTCTTTGTTGATGCCTTAATGAGATGGAAAGATCACCAAGTCTATAAGTTGTATAACTAGGTCATGTAATTAGCATCATCCTCAGGACCGAGGTCTACACCAATATAGTGATTATAAATATAGTGATTAGCCTAAGTGGTCTTGACTATGTCTAAGAAGCATTGAGACAATATGCCCTCGACGAAAGAAGGAAGAAAGTCCACGTTGTGCAGAGGAGCACTGAACTATTGATGCACTTTGGTTGTCATAAATGGTGTTGGATGCTAAAAGCTAGATGATCACACAATCCCAGTAGGTCTTCAAGGTAACTTGTAAGAGTCTCCACCATGGGTAAGTCCAACAAATGTCAATAGTAGTGAGGTGAGACGTCCACTCGGCCTTGTTGCTTGCAGGCCTTAACAAGTGGCAGTTTAAGTGATGATGAGGATAGTTGGGTCTTGTAGCCATGGTGGGAGTATCCAATAAACCCAACCTTGGTTGCAAACATATCTAAAAATAATAATAAAAAGTAAATGAATAAACTCATTATGTTAAAAGCACAAAAGGGCAACCCAAGCAAAAGTGAACAACCCATTGGATTGAAAACTTGCAAGGGTAGTTCAGGTAAAAATTAGGGTAGTAAAAAAAAAAAAATGGCAAGAATAAAAGGCTATGAGAAATTCATATCTGAAGTAATAATAGGCTCCTGGAGAAAGAATCATTGAGGCTAAGGCCAACACTGTCAAGCCTATAATAGTCTCACTTAGGATTGTCAGGATGGGGGTCTTCCTTGACTCAGCTTCCTCAAGCAATGGCAAAATCTACAAATCAATCTCCCCATCTTCTCTTCACAACAGATATTCACCTATCAGAATAACTGCCTAAGCATGTCTCCTAGAAGGGCAAAGAGTGAGAAAATGAGCCACAAGAATTTTCTCCTCACCTAGTGTGTACCTGGATACTTTATCATAGCACAAGCCAAATATCTCCATCATCTTTTAGATATATGGATAAACCAGTGTGGTAAGGCAATTGGATATGTAGCCATGACCTAACAATCAAGAATAGCACATAATCCTCCAACAAAGGGTAGATCTTAGTGTCTCTAAAATGGAAAGAATGGGTGGTAAAATCCCACAGGTTGTAGGCCACCTGTTATAAATATGTGTCTAAAAAAGATAAACAAGAGGTAGTAGAATGCCTCAGGACTTACCTAAGGAAGATCAAACCAAACTTGAGGTAGGAGAGACCTTACAAATGATCTATCCATGGTTGAAAGGTTGAAAATAAAGGATTATGAAAGAGAAAACCATAAGTGGGTATTTATAAAAAAAGAAAAATTAGTTAGTGCTTGACAACTGCAAACAATTGCACAAGGTTGTACAAACCACTAAAGTTATCTATATAGACAACTAGTGGTTTGCACAAATAACTTTGTAGGTTGTACAAACCATCTTGTAAATGGAAAATTAGATAGTACTCCTTTTGCATTATATGCTTAAGGTTATTTGTACTTGTTATAAAACACATATATATGAACAAAGATGGGCAAAATGATGCAATCATATATTCAGGGGATGAAATTTGGGTTAGAATCAAAATGCAGTATTCATAAATGAAATATTTTATGGTTCAGCAAAATGGAGACATCATCACCTTATTGTATCCTAAAAGGTTCTACCATCAGAGCAAACATCCAAAAAGTATTAGGTCAAACTGCCTAATATAAATGCATGACTCTGCAAAAATATTGACAAAACCTAAAAATGTACTATACTTTAAGGAAAAAATGTTAAAATCTAGAGGTGCTCGATGAGCTCAATCTCCTCTGCTCCTTAAAGGAGTTGCCTCATCATCTCCCTCCTCTTCTGTGTCCACATATACCTCATAATCTCTGGTAGCTGCCTTGCTTATGGTATCTATCTGAGTCTTTGCTATTGCTAGGCACTGCTTGATATCTCAAAACTCCTAGGTCATGCACTTAATGGCCTCTTAGAAAACATAAGGATTAAGATGGTTAGGGCATCAATCACATACACACATAATCATAAGCATGTCTACATTCACTCTGTTATTAATTTTACTACTAATCTACATTGATCAAGTCTATTTAGTCATGATATTCTTCAAAGCGATGATCAGGTATGCTATAAGATTAGCTTGGATACAGGAGGTATGCAATAATAAAAGAAGTACATTTTGGTAATAAAATTCCAATAGCAACAAATAATGCAAGCATGCAAGTAGAAAATGCTCATATGAGTGGTCTTGATTGTCTAAAAGGTGCAAGTTGATAGAGTAAATTATAGTGACATCATTAACTCAATCATGAATATCATACAATAGTCCACTAAACTATCAAGCATGGGATCTAGCTCACTCACCACAATGGACTTCAACCCTTTAGAAGTCAATGCATATGCCCTCTTACGGCCTCAAGTAGTAGTAGTGGGCTCTATCGGCCTTTGCTTAGCGTGTTCAGTGGTTCCCCAAGCCCTATGGTGAAGAACTATCCCCTCATGCCATGGGAATGCATGGATAGTTGCCCCTGTAAATGGAATCATCCCAACTAAGGCCCCCATAATCCAAGTCCTGTAAGGAACCCTATCTAAAACTAGTTGCTCCTTGGGCACGAATCGTATGGTCATTGGATCTTTTCCTCCATCAACTCCTTATGATCCCTTGTCTAGAATATGTTCGAGGGTAGATGTTAAAGAATGGGCTAACTGTCCAACCTATATCACGACTAGAGAGGTCCCTTGTTTAGAATATATTTAAGGGCAGACATTAAAGAATGGGCTGACTTTTAAACCCTATCATCACTAGATTATTTGCTTGCTAAGGTACCACTCATAGAGTAAGAGCCAACCATTAAGTGTTAACCATAAGACAGGCCCTTAGCCTCCATGACCTCTTGTGGCTAGGCCCTCTTAGGTCCTTTCTAATATAGTTGTTGTTGTAATAAGAACAGACAATCACTATAAGGTTAAGGAGCAATAAATAAATGACTAAAACTTAATATAAGACTATTTCTTTTACAGGGAATAATACATGATTGAGGGTGAATGTGTTTAGGCGAGTGTGCTTGCCATCCATAGAGGACTTTTGCTGAGACATAGAGCTCTACCACATGAAATTAGGATAGACACCCTTCATGCCTACCATGGGGTTGTTCCCTACCGGTAGGCCCAACTCGATACCCTAAGCCTGTTAACAAGCACAAAATTAGTTTGAGACCAATAAAAGGAAACAAAAATACAAAAAAGGTTGAGGGATACTCGCAACGAGCACTTGCCAAGCATCACATATATAAGATAAGCCCTGATAGTATTAATCTAAGCATCTATACAGGTAAGCCAATGTTATAGTCCCCTAAATGAAATGATGGAGGAGCCCTAAGTCCTTTAGCATTGGCACCATGTAGATCTCTGCCATATCTACCAAAATCCCAAATAGGATCCTTGATAAAGTATACAATAGAAAGTATTGGGCATGCTTGTCCACCACCTCCTTTGGGCTACTATAAGTGACTTAACGAGCACCAAACTATATATTAGATTACTCAAAGGAATAACTCCTCTTAGATTAGGGAGTGTAGTTGAGGAATTGAAGGATGTAATCCTTCTAGAGCATTGACTCATACATGTCAGAGTCAATAGGGAGAGCAATGCCTGTGAATCAAATCCCGGTCAAGTACGTGAAGTCACCTGATGTGATGGTGATCTCCCTAATCAGTGGTAAGTGGAATGTATGGGTAGTATCCGTCCAACACTCAGCCAAGGCTTAGATGATCGTCGAGTCATTCCTTAGATCCTTCTTCAATAAAGTCCAAAGAAGAGGCATATGCACGATCCCGTCTAAGCGAGCAAGGACCTTAGATGCAGTACACAAAACCATATCTCTATTGGGCCCATCGCCCTGCCTCCCCTCTAGAATGAGACATTACCTAGAAAAAGTAAAAGAATGAAGAAGGGAAGACACAAACATAAAATAAAACTTAGGCACACATGTCAAGATCACATGAAAATCTAGTAGAGAAAACGAATCAACAACCTAAGGTAAGTAATTATTTAATTTTCCACGTAAAATAACATTTTGCATGTTTTGTGATTTGCAGGTGGTTAATTAGCTCGAATGATGAAAGTTTATCTAGAAATTTTCTAAAGATTATGAAAAGTTGTTTGTTAAATATAGCCCAACAATCTTATGCAGAACACCACAAATACAACAATAATTTATCCATAATCAAAAAGAGAATCCATAAAAAATAAATACATTATTTATTTATAAGATATTAATTTATTCCATGTATGTATTCTAATCCTTCACCAATTATTCCACACATTAATTTCACCATTTTGTATGCAATTTACTAGGAAAATAAAAGCACGCAAATCAAAATAATGAACCAAGCAATAGATAGAAAATAAAAAATTTATTAATAAGAGGTAAGTGTCTTATAGCTATTCTTAAAGATTTGCAAAATCTAACCTAATGTTCACTTATAAAAAGGATATTTTAGGAACAACACTTAAAATCTAAAGGTACCAAAGCAGAAAAAAAAAAAAGAAAAATAAGAAGAAAAATAATAAAAGAAAAGGAAGGTAGAAAAATTCAAAATAATAAAAAGGAGAAAAAGAAAAAGAATACCTACCACTATTGAGGTAGCTCTTGTTAAGTGATGGTACAAGTTATTAACCATCGATGTGTTGCCAAACGGGGGAAAACTATTGAAATAATCTTTTGGGTCACATTCACTAAGGGCCTGACCCTCACTAAACCCTACTTGGAATATAGCTGCAACAAGGTGTTATGCACAACAACATCCTCATAAAAAAATTCCTTGGCGTTGTCAAACCTCTCATTGTCAACAAAATTGGCCATTGCAAAGATCCAAAGGCAAGGGGAACCTTAAAAACCTAAGAGAGGAGTTTAGTAAGAGAAAAGTAAAGAGAAGGGAAGCGATAGCATAAATGGGCCTAAGGCTGTCTACCCACCTTATATAAGGAAGGTGGTTTGTACAAACCACCCTCTGTATTTCAAAAATGGTCCCATTAAGTTGGTTGCATAGACAACTTTATTGTATGTATAGCGCACCAAAGGAAAGGGTAGAATCAAATAAAAATAGAAATTGCAACTCTCAAGTGGAATTACCAACCTACCCTTGACCCTTTCGAGGTTCGATGAGCTCATCCAATGGCCCAAATTGCTAGACAAAATGTTCAAAATGCACCCTCTAATGATAATATCATCCTTTCTAAAGCTTAAGAAGAATTTTTTGAAAGGGAATTCGTAGTCTTGGATTGTCCATGCTCTAGAGAAGTAATGTCCATAAAATACAGGCCCATGCCCATTCCTTTAAGTAGAAACAAGTCTTTGAAATAGAAAGAAGAGCTATGATAGTATGAGATCACGAGATCACTTCCATAAGGTGAAAGAAAGCCCAATGATAAGGGTAGACACCACGATGCACTTAAAAAGCATGCATGATATTGGATCAACCTTAAGGGGCATCCTCAAATAAGAACTACCAACCAAAAGAGCTGAAAAGCTCCTAATAGACTTAAGAACATTAGTATCTACAAGAAGATAGTTGTAAACACATCAGATACATGAGACATTTGGTACCTACAATAGAGTTGCCAAAATATATGTAGTACCTACTAGAGAGCTATTGAAGGATACAAAATACTGGGTACCTATTGGAGAGCTGCCATAATGTATATAAGTACCTGGTAGAAAGTTGTTGAATGATGTAAAACACTTTGTATCCTCTAGAGAGCTACTAAAATATATCTAGTACTTGCTAGAGAATTATTGGAAACACACATAATACACTAGTACCTACTACAAAGTTGCAAGAACAAGCTTGAACACCTACTCGAACAGCTATTAAAGAGTTGTATCCTTTGGTATTGTTGTTAATATTTGCATTTGTCACATTACTTTATTGATCTTATTCAAACATTCATTTCTCAAATGATGTTTTCCAAGCCCTATAAAGTAGAGGGCAAATTATGAGCATTAGAATTTAGGCCTTAGGATGTAATAAAAATTATTGGAATTATTCCTCAGAATGCAAGGGGAATCACAAAAGGAAGAAGGAGAAGGCCTTAGGAAACGTTGGATCAAGCCTTAAAACCAAGCCCATAAGGCCAAGAACCCTAAAGCTATCAACCTTGTTTAGTATGCTATATAACCCATTAAACTTAGCTATATAGCCAAGTATTTGGTTGTACAACTAAGACCTAAAACCTAAACCTTGGAAGATTTTGCAACTGGTCCCATGCTTAAACCCTAAGGTTGTACATCTAAGCTTGAATGTTGTACAATAAACTCCTTAGTTGTATAAACCTCTTACAAACCTTAATTTCAATACATTTTTAGCTCTTGTTTGTAAGGGGTCGAGAATAGAATGAAACTAGAGCCATCTTAGGTTTTAGTGCACCCTTCTTCTCCTATAAATCCTCCACCATTTCAAGGGAGAATGGAGGCTAATATGACCCTAGGGAAACTCTATAGAAATTTCGCCTTAAATAATCCATTAACCTAAAATACCTAAAACCCTAACTCATTTGAATCACATCTAAGGTAGAACAAGGCTTCTTCTCTTGCATTCCTAAGCATTCCATAACATTCTTAGAGGAAAAATCAAATTGGTAAGCCTTTAAGGGTAAGAAATTATCAAGAGCATCTAAGGGCCCCCATTCACTTCCTTGTTCTTCCCCATTTCTTTTTTCTTTTTCTAATTTTAAAAACCTAATTTTGGATGGTTATACATACTTCATGTAGTTTGTACAACCATCCTTATAGGCAATACAAGCCTTGAAGTGGTATATATAGCCTACTTTTAATTGAAGAGCATAATAAAATTTTGCTTTCTAGTTATCTGGATTTCTCCACTTCCAAATTAGATGTTATGATATTTAAATATTCCATTGGCAGAATAGGGGGAAGTCTTATGACTTAGGATCCTTATTCACTCAAATATGAAATATTGATCCAAGCTTCAGGTTGTTTTCTATGACTTTTCTTGTTTAAATACTTTGCATTATTTTAATTTATATCTCATTGAATACTCAAGTCTATATTTTGACTTCATTTTGGGAATGATCAAGCGAGGAGTTTATTACTCCTAGGACCTTGAGAGCAATGTATGGTTGTTAAAATGTTAGTTGCGTTGGCAAATGTGTTACTAAGTATGTGTTTTGGCCTTAAGATTCACTCTTTGTTGATTAACATCTTAGCTTTCCCATGGTTAGTGATGCTTATAGATGCTAAGCTCTTTAAGAGCAATGAAGAAGAGGGCTCAACAACTTTTGTGATAACTTTTTGCTTAAGTCACTAAAATCCTCTAAGATTTCACTAACACTTTATATCTATGATCCTTTATGCCATATGGCTCATGCATTGGTGTTTATTTAATGTTATGATATTATTTGGTGTATGTGATACTGGGATGTTTCTGGTATGGACTTATAAATATGTTTAGGTTGGTTTCCTTCACTTTGAGACATGAAAAGATGCTTTTATGGGTATTGATTTAATTGTTTTCATGTTTTCCTTTGTTATGATTGATTACTAACTTATGTGCTTCTCGTTGGATGTAGGTGTTTATCTTGTTTAGACTATGAATAGTGGTCTTGTTGTCCATTACCTTTGAATGATGATTATACATGATGACGAGTGATGATAATGCATGCTTTCCCCCTTACCATATTGCATGATTACCTTTCCCCTTTTTTTAGATTCATAATATGGATTGTGATATTTATGTTCTTCCCTATGCCATGATGCATGATCCCTCTTTATTTTTATGATGATTGGTGATTTGGCATGATTGATTAGATTGCATTAGGAATATGATTATATGTATTAATTAGACTAATTAATAACTTGGTTAAAATGGTAAAAGTGGATTAAAAGGTAGGATCCTAATATTCAGGTAGTTTAGGGGTGCCTAACCTCTTCCTTAAGTTTTACCCAATTTTCGAACCTCGTCTTTGATGGAGTGAATTAGGCCTTTTAAATGACTTAGTTAGGTTCAAATTTTGCTTGGATTCTTATCCTAACCAAAGTCAAGTGGCAACTTTAAATCTTTTAGGAAATGAATTTTCCTCACCTCGGTCCCCCATTAACCATCATTTGGTTAAAAAAGGCTTCGCACTAGTGCAATGCCTCAAGGATGCCTCATTGATCCAATCACGTGCCACTTTTTTGAGGTTGTTACCAATGTAAAATCTTATCCTTTTTATCACTCATTGCTATATAAAAGGTTGTAGTCGTAAGCAAAATTCCACTCGTTTGAGTGTAGCTTTGAAATTCGAGTCGCTCATAGTGGGCTTATTTTACTTTTATCATATCCTTACACGAAATATTTCTCTAGCCTATCTAAGTTTACTAGCTTATAGATTTCATTTGCATTCATGTTTGATAACTTCATAGCACTATTTGAATAGATCTACTTGACCGTATATAAACCTTCCCACTTTTGGTTTAAACGTTAAGCAAGGATTTGGAGCTTATTATCAAATTACTTTTGGCACTAAATTTCCACTCTTATGGCACTCACTTTGATGTTTTTGTTAAATGTCATATTGGCTTTGTATAAAGCCTTTAACCTTTTCTCATCTAACACGACCAACTATTTAAACCTACTCCTTACCCAATGTTGCTCAAGAATTTTTGTCTCAATTGGTACGTGTAGAGACTTCATGTCTATCTTAATTGGTAGCACTGTCATCATCCCATACATCAATGAGTATGACATCATTCATGTTGCCCTTCTATTTATTGTTCGATACCCCTAAAATGAAAATGACAACTTCTATGAATAATCCTTATAAGTTTTTATTATCTTAGCAAAGATGTTCTTAACCTTTTTCATTATCTACCTCAGTTATTCCATTAGCTTACAACCTATATGGTGATGACTTATGATGGACCACCACATATTTCACTAAGATTACTTTAACCTCTACTTGGAAATGAACACTATTATTTGTCAAAAGATGATGTGGCATTTCATAACGGTAAATGAGACTATTTTCTATAAACTAAGCCATCTATTTTGCTCTAAACTTTTTAAAAGACTTGGCTGCTACCATTTCAAAAAGTAATCTGCTACTACAATCATGTACTTATGCCTTCTTGTATAAGCTAGCCTAATTTTTCTAATCACATCAGTGTCCCAAACTGCGAATGGCCATAGTGAAGTTAAATTCTATAGCTTCATCAAAGGCAGATGGTTCAAGCTGCCATAAACCTGACACCTATGACAATTTTAGCTTGTTTGAATTTAATCTTATTCCATCGAGGGCCAATAATATCCCATCCTCAAAAATTTCCTTGCCAAGGCTTTCCATTAATGTGAGGACCATAAATGTCTGTATGTACCTCATTTATAACCTTACTCATTTCCTCCTCTATCAAACATCTTAGGAGAATCCCATATAACATCCACTTGTATACCATGCCATCATAAACCATGAATTGTGATGCTAGTCTATGAATTACATCCCTATTTCTTCTTTCAGCCTATTCATGGTATTCCTTAATCTTTAAGTATCTCTACACATCATAGTACTATGGATGATTTTCTACTGTCACTTGCATCACTCCTTCATCTTCGTAACACGACATTATAGACCTAAATGTGATCAATGGCATCCTTCTTGGTTAATCTCAAATAGAAATTGGAATGGCTAAGGCATCAACCATTGCTTTCTCTTTTCAAGATAGATGGTGAAATATGATTCTTTGAAAATTTTATGCCATCTCTTTAAATGTTCCAAATATGGGCCTAATTGTTCCCCTTTCAACTCTCATTATTTAGTTACCTTGGAGATGCCAAAAAATTAATATCCAAATAATTTAGTTATTCTTGCCTTCATTTGCATTAATGATTTGGATCCTAATGTCTAAGCCTTATATTCAGTCATGTTATTGGTCACTCTAAAGTTAAGTGTCTTTGCCATAAAGAAATCTCTCCTTTTGGTGATAGCAAAATTACACCCATGTTGGTTCCTTTCTTTTTCACCACTTCATTAAAGTATATCCTCCAACCATAAGGCTCAATTGCTTCTAGTCCCTTATTAGGGAAATAAGGTAGTTTAAATCCTTATTCTTTAAGGGGCTATTAGGCAAAAAATTTTGCAATCATTCTGCCCTTTTAATGTCAAATTTTATGAAATGTATCAACCATTTTGCTAATTTTCTAGTCAAGAAAAAGGCCTCATGCAAATATCTGACTAGATCATGTTTCAAAATCACCTCAATAGAGTATGACTAGAAATAGTAACTTAACTTCTTTATGGCGCATATAAGCAATAGTTAGGTTTTTTTTATTTGATTGTACTTTTCTTCGTAAGGGAGCACTTTCTTACTGAGGTAATATACGATATGTTCCCTTCCTTCATCTTTTTGTGCTAATATTGCCCTTACAAAACTCTCCTCTACTTTTAGACATACAATTAATAGCTTTTCTAATTTTAGGGGCTTAGATATTATTTTATCTTTTTAAAGGCCTTATAACACTATTCATTCCATTTCACCAATTAATCCTTTCTTAACAATTTAAAAATTAGCTCGTAGATGGAAGTGAGCTCGACTATGAACCTGTTAATGTACAGGAGGCGGTTGTAAGAAACCTTCAACTTCCTTCGCTATTTTTGGCATAAACATATCTAGTGGCCTTTACTTTATTTGGATCCACTTTGATACCCTTATCACTCACCACATGTTCTAATAATTACCAACTCTAATCCTAAATACACTTTTTGGGGTTTAGGTTATACTGGTAAACTCTTTTTAAGAATTTATTTAACGTTTCAAAGTGTCCTTCCATTGTCTTAGATTTCACCATCATGTTATTGACATACACCTTTACTTTCTTACGGATCAAGTCATGGAATAAATCAGTCGCTATTCGTTGATATGTTACTCTTACATTCTTTAATCTAAATGGCATCACCTTGTAATAATAAGTCTCATACTTTACAATGAAGGCTATCTTTACCTCATCCATAATATTCATAAGGATTTGATTATAGCTCGAGAACCTATCCATAAAGGTGTACATAACATATATTGTAGTGTTGTCTACTAACAAGTTAATATGGGGCAAAGGCAAATCATCTTTAGGGCAAGCTTTATTCAGATCTCTATGATCCATATATATCCTTACTCTCCCATCCTTCTTTGTTACTAGCATTATATTTACTAACCACTAAGGGTAGTCAACTATTTTTAGGAATTTATCATTCAATTACTTTGCCACCTCTTCTTTGACTAACTGAGCCCACTCTGGTCTCATTCTCTTGAGCTTTTGCCTCACCAACCTCATATATGGGAAAGTCAAAATCCTGTGGTTTGCTATCCATCAATCAACACCTGGCATATCCTCATATGTTTAAACAAAGACCTTTTAATATTTCATGAGCAATTGTTCAAGTTTTCATCACTATTTTAGTGTGACATTACTAGTAATGAGAAAGATTTTTAAACTTTCCTGTGTGCTAAGATTAAACACAATGGTATGCATATAATTAATATTAAATATGCTTATGAAATCATGCATGCTATGCTCAAACATCACGTAAGTAAGTAAACTTGTCATTCATTGCCTTAAACTTAGAAATGAATACATCATCATTTTTAAAAAGACTACAAATAAGAATGTTAGAGGTATCATGAAAAACAACTTCTTTTTGGCAAATTGACAGGAGTTCTTTCAACATTGATCTTAATTTCTTCTTCTAGACCTTTCTCATTAGTTACCCTAAGAGTAGCATTTAGATCACTAACATGTTTATAGCTCATTTCTTTCTTAGCCTCTGTACTAGCCATAGCCTTCACCACTTCCTCAAAATCTTGCTTGATCTTATTGTTTCCCAACTCAATCTTCATAAAACATTCCAAAAGTGCCACCTCCATCCAACTCAGTCAATTCAACATCAATCACCTAACCTTATGTTTCATCACCCACTTTTTTAATAAAAATCATAATCATATTCTGAATATCTGTCAAGGTCATTCCCATGTAGGTTCCATCAATGAAATTGCATAACCTAGTATACCTCACTTTTAGATCCACTAGGGGCATATATTGATTAACCATTTTAGACTTCTTCTTAAGATCTTTACCTGTTACCTAAAAGTGCATATCCTTAAAATACTATTAGTGTTCTTCATCAGAGATTTTTCTTTTATCATTATATGGCTAAGTAGTCTAAGGACCATACAAAATCATAGGCTAGCCCGATTCTTAAGTATCCTCTATCTCTATGACCTGCTTACCCTTTTTCTTTTTCTCTTCTTCTTACCTTCTTCATCTGAAGAATCCTAGTAATCTAGATAACTTGTTTTCCTAACTCCTATATGAAAGAATGCTTTCTTCATATCATCTAAAAAATCCTCTTCCACATATTTCTCATTTTTGTCAGTGTTGTCCTCTCTAACCTCCCTAACCATCTCTTCTTCCTTCTTAAAGAAATTAGATAATGGATCATGCAAATCTCTTATCTCTTGTGTTCTTCCAATTCCACAATAACCCATTCCTCTGCCAGTAGTTTGAGTGGGAATTTCTGTAACATCCCTAGCCACATTCATTGGCATTATCACATGAACATATGCATTAGATAAATAATCATTTAGAAGCACTATTGCATTTGGGGACACTTGAACATTTAGAAGCACCATTGCATTTGGGGACACTTGAACATATATGTAGCATTTGTAAAGTTGCATGGAAAATTTTTTTATGTTGTGTGCATGTTATAGTATCATAAATAATGGTGTTTTAGAGCTTAATTAAAAGTATAAGGAGTATCTAGGAATTAGGAGATGAATGGAAGTGGTTAAGGAGTGAAGAAGAGGGACTAAAAGCAAAACTTTTAACTTTCAACCAATAGGAAACCAGCCCCAATCTTTTGATTTATTTAAGATGAGAATACAGACCATTAGGGTCAGATTTTGAGAAAAAAATGTGGGTTATACCAGAAACAAAGAGAGAGCAAAGGAAGAAGAAGAAGAAGAAGAAGAAGAAGAAGAAGAGAGGGAGAAGAGTGAGCTGCCTAAGGTTTTCCAATTTTGGGACAGTAGGTAAGTAAATTTATCTTCTTATCAACTAGAATTAACCTCTCATGACATGTTAATCATGCATGGTTAGTGAGAATTATGGAGTAATTGAGGTAGATCTCTTGGATGGAAGTTGTAATCCAAGAGAACAAGAGCTGATTCTGTTGGATTTTGCTGTTAGAG
>CATIWR010022978.1:0-31987 GCA_949677035.1 Omphalea diandra | reverse complement strand
ATATTAAGGTAATAAATACCAGTTAGGGATTGGAAACAATGGAGGTCAAATGTATCGGCTTCAAGGAGTTCAATGCCCGAACACCCAATAGATGGTGATAGCTGCTGAGATATGGCATGCATTGAATGCCATAAACTAGCCACTCTTAAGCTATCATTTGTATCCATCCGTCCAGCAGATCCATAATCCTAATTTTGTGATAACAGTATAGACAAGAAATCAAACATCAAGCATGCTCAATATGGAGCAATGCAGACAAATTCAGTGAATTACACAAAGATCTTCATTATATGTGATAAAATTGCACTACCCTTAATGATTTTGCCATTAGAAAAGTTCCTTTTACCCCATTCCCAACAATAAAAATACAATAACAAAATGACCCAAAGTGAAGCTTAATGCAGCTTCTTCTAATGACAGAGTACATTTATCAGCACCACAATTTTATCAATTTTTAATCCACCTCTTCCCTTGTTTTATTCACCAAAGAGAAAGATGGTGTAATTGTTTTCAATTCCACATGCATTCCCATCTAGTTACTCTTCTCTTCTGCAGTTAACTAAATTGCTTAACATCATACGCTCAATTTCTGTATTAGACAATATGTCATCAGTCAGTGGTTGTCATTTATCATTATATCAGCAGCTGTCAAAAAGAGTAAATTTTACAAAATTTCTTTTTCAGTCAATCATTTTAACAATTTTCTCAGGTACCAAACAAAACGTAAGGGGTTCCATGTATATTAATTGCAATTACATGATTGCATAATGCTCAAAGCTCAATCAAATTGTAATTAGTAATTACAATGCAACCCCAAAATGATTAATGCATATATAGAAATCTATGAGAGGAAATGAAAGCAAGAAAGTGGAATGAGAATGTATAAATACCTTGTAGAAGATCAAACCACCTGACTTGTTGATAATATATAGACTGTAAATTGCTGCCATTTCCAAATGCTTTCTCCAAATCCAAACAAGTAGAAGACAACAAATTGAACCCAGAAAACCAAATCCTACCCTTTGGCTTCTTCCTAAGCTCTACTCAAGCTCTGTTTGGGAAAGAAAGAAAATAAAGAGGGGAAAAGGGTCATGAGAGGAAAATAGAATTGGATAAAAGGTCAAATTAGTACTTGAACTTTTTAATGAGGCTTAATCGAGTCCAAAACAACTTTTTTAGCCAATTTAGACCATATACTTCAATTTTAAAGCTAACTTAGTCCAATGTATTTTTGAAAAAATTCTATATAACATGTCATCAAACAAAATAAAAAAGAAATATTTTTTTAAAAAATAAAAATAAAATGGGAACATAAAAAACATTATCCATTCTATAGCTCAACAATTAGTCATAGAGCAACACAATTGCATATTATAAACAGATTGAAAAAGTAAAAAACATTTAAATCTAGGCTATCAATTTCATCCTCATTGTCACTAAAAATTAGGGGTTAGACCTGAAACCAAAGTGTTATATCTATGTTTGTTATTTAAGAGTTTATATTTTTTAAATAAATGAAAATTAATCTTTTTTTTAAACAATAAAGGTAAAATTTATCTTTTTGCAGTTCTGGAAAGGATTCCTTATTTTCTCAAATTCGTAAAAGTATTTTATTTTTTCCACCTAAAAAACTAAAATGAAAATTTTCAATAAAAAATTAAGGAAAAATGATCATTACTAATTTTAATTATTTTATTTTTATCCATGCATAAAGTTTCTCGATTCTTACTGTATATAACTGTAAGAAATTTAAAAACTATAAATTAGTGTGTAAACATGTCTAGATTTTTGCTTTCACTTTGGAGTCAAAATTTAAGGAAAAACCAACATATATAAGAAGAAAAATCCACAAAACCAATTTCCTTTTGAAATTTGGACTCTTAAACATTTTTCTTAAGTTGGAGTGTGCATGGGTGGCAAATGGGTGGGTATGGGTATGATTATGGGTAGATGATAAATTATCCATTTACTCATTTAAGACCTATTTAGTAATTATATAAGTACTCAAACCCATTTAATTCATATAAATTCTAGCCCACCCATTGAACCATTTAATCTTTAATATATATTACACCATTTTATTCATAGATTTTATTTTCCCATTTAATCTTTAATATATATTACATCATTTTATCTATAAATTTTATTTAACGGACATTTTCAATATATATTTTATTTAATATATATTACACCATCTAATCTTTTAAAATCTAATAAAAAATAAATTGTAGAATGGGATTAATACAGGAATTGGAGTTGTATATTTCAAAATGCTGCAAGTGTTTTTTTTATCTGTAAAACCAACATCATTAATTCAAAAAAAAAATTTCCAGAGCAAACATAGTACAGGATTAGTACCAAGATTCCCGAACTATCATCAGGAAAAACTGCATTTAGCAATGTGAAAATTTAAATTGTTTTCATAGTTAATTTTATGTTCTTTTGGTTCTAAGTAACTTGTAATGTCATGTGTTGCAATATTGAATGCCATTGAATTTACATAAAGCTAAATACAAGTAAATCAAATAGCTCATGAACAATGAAGGGCCATGGCAAAAGTAATCATAACCAACTTTCGAATTACCATGTGAAATTCAAAGAACTAACAGCTGCAATGTGATGAAACAGAAATTCAAGCTTTTTCTTTTGGATCTATTGATTAAATTCACTATTCAGTGCCCTGTGTAGATAATGGCGAAAATGAAACCCAAATCCCCAAATCCCACGAAATCATTTTGCCTCTTTGTATAGAATCTGAAACAAAAAAAAAAAAAAATGCAAACCCCAGTGCAAATTCCCAAAACAAAAACAGAAATGGATAGAAAGCAGAACTCACAACACATTGGCGTGATGGATATCAGCCTCAAGTACCTGGAGTTCTAAATATGATAATATAAAGAAAACAACTCACCTGAGCTAGATTAATAGTCGGCGACTGGGTTTCTGCAGGATGATGAGTATTGAAGGCAAAATAGCAAGGGAGAGAGATTCGGGTGAATTGGATGAAAAGCAGCGACCGATGTGTAATTGGCAATGTAATAATTAAGAGAAGTTTGCGTATCATACCCAAATTAAGCCCAACCCATATGGCTTAATTTTTAAAACTATTATATATGACGCATTTTAATTTATAGAGCACTTATTTGTTATACATACCTATTTATTAATAGGAATGTGTATATTTTGTTTGATTTTTTTACTAAAATCAATTAAATTAAATTGAATCAAAATTTTTGAAAAAATCAAATAAATTGAACTTATTAAATCAAATTTTATAGATATATAAATAGAATCAAACAAACGTATAAATTTTTTTTTGATTTAATTTAATTTAATTTAATTATATATATTTTAAATTGGATTTGATTCAAATTAATTTGATTTAGTAATTTTGATTTATATATAAAAAATCAAACCAAAAATCAAAAACTAAAATTTTTTAAACTTAAAACTAAATTAAATTGATTTTTATTTAAAAAAGGAACCAATATGAATTAATTAAATCAATTTGATTAATCTTTCAGTCCGATCCGATTTTTGCTCACCCTAAAGATGAATTAGAGTGGGTTAATGGTATGGATGGGAGCTGCCACTATTGGAGTGTGTTAAGTGTCCAAAACATAAAAACTCGATTAATTAATTAATTCATCTATAATTTTTTAACATAAAAAACTAAACGGATGGGAAAGATATTTACTAATTTCTTTTAGTGACATATAATGCAATTTCAAATAGAAAGTTATATTTTTTTTTTTTGGTTAAGTGTAGAGAGAAGTGATTTTATATTGATAAGTTTCTAACCTTGAAAATGCTTAATAATTATTAATTACAAATCGATACTTAAATTTATTTTGTAATCAATAAATTTTTTATTTAATTCTGAAATTTTATCCTCAATCGTACATTTATATATAGAGTTTAAATAATCCATCTCATATCTAATCCGACTAGAATATGGGTCTATAAAATTTAAATAATCATCACATATGAATTCAAATAGAACATGGACTCATTGAATCCAAAAACCATTGCCAACAATGAACTAAAAAATTAGTACCAAAGAAAAATTAAGTGTGCTAGAAAACAAATAAACCAAACCCGTGTATACAATGAACTTTTTTATATAAAATAAATAATAATTATAAGCTATACTTAAATTAGGTATTCAAAACTTCTACTTCTCATTTATGCTTTTATTTATTATCCAATTAATTAAATTGGATTGATCAAATCAATTGAATTGATCAAATTGAAAGCTAATCAACTGATTGATTAATCTAATTTAAAAAATATTGATTATATCCACACTTTTATACATTGCAATTACACTCATTGGCAAAAAGTGATATTGATCTAAGTATTCTGAGTTCAAATCCTACCAAAAATGTAAAGATTTATGGGCTGAAGAATATCTCTTTTATTACTAACTAACAATAAACAATCATAACTCTATAGAAGTAATTTAAACATATGATACTAGGAACAATTTAAACACATGACACCGTCCAAAAAAAAATCGCAATTACACTTATTGGTTCAAATTATATAAAAGCAATATTATCTTATCATTATGAATTGATCTTTTTCAGAAAAACAATGGAGGAGACTTTTCTATAACACTACATAAAAAAAAAAAAACATATCTTTTTCTTTGAATTATAATTTTTAACACTACATAACAAGCAATATTTTTTGGATAAATTACATCAATGGTCATTGAAGTGTGCATATAATTCTATTATAGTAACATCTTTTTAATTTTGATCAATTTGATCACTAAATTATGATTATTATTCTAATACGATATAATTAGTTAATTTTTGCCCAAATTAACTTATGTAATAGTCAGAGTTAAATAATAATAATAATGTAAAAATATAAGGAGAACTGTAAAATAATCATAAAATAAAAAGTAAAAAAATTAATATCAGTCAACTAATCTTACAATTGTTGAATTTGAATAATATTTTACTATTAATGGTAACTTTTTCATGTTTAATTTGTGGGACTCACAACTTCACGTGTTATAATCTCAGTTTTTTATTAAACTCTGATTGTCACATCAACTAATTTGGTGTAAAATTGATTAATTATACCGTATTAGAACAATAATCAGAGTTTTGTGATCAAATTGATCAAAATGAAAAAGATGTTATCACAATAAAATTATGAGTATATTTTAATGATCATTGGTGCAATTTATCCATATGTTCTTACTATTCTAAATTGATGTTTTGCCATTGTCATCATTCAATCATTGTCACCTTCACTATTTCTCGTTGCGGTCACCCGTTCTTAGGTGGATGATGGTGTCGTAAGTAGATAAAAAAAAAAAAAAAAAGAGGGAGGCAAAAAGATACGACGTTTGAGATTTTTGCATTAGGATTGATAGCATCAACTTTCTAATAAACAAAGAACCGTTCTTTCGTGCAAGAAATGAGTAGGCCCATTTCAGTGAGTTTCTAACTTTTTTGCATTTACAAAATGAGGAAACACTCCTACTCTGATGTTTTGGTACAATAATCCATTGTTAGAACCAAAGGGGCTGACATGGGTTGAAGGCCCCTGCCGAAAAAAGAAATTGCCGAGGAAAGGAGAGGGGATGGATACTAACCCCTGCTACTAGTCATGCACATAGAGAAAGAGGGATTGATCACGCTCCAAGATACAATTTTTAAGGTTTTTGAATTCACACCCACAAAGAATAATGTACCCAAATCTCAAATCAACAGAAAGATGAAGTTGTAATGCTTATAATTGAAATCAAAATGTGAAGCATAAAGCAAATAGACAAATCAAAAGAAAATAAATCAGTCTCATTTTAAAAAAGAAAACAGAGTTAAACTTTGATTTCCTTAACCTTTGAACATCGGTGCTATGAATCTGTTTTCCTTCTTTAGTTTTGTAATAATTGATTTGAAAAAAAACTTCTTCACATGTAGAGAAGAGATGTCACTTTTTTAATTATGTAATATATATATATATATATATATAGCAACCAATTATTAACAATCAATAACAACAACCAACAAGTTAGCAAGCACTTATTTTGGCAACTCTACATATCTTCTGTCATGATTAAGGTTTTTGCATCATTATCATCCCCCCTTGAAAACTCCATCTCTAATAATGGAATAAAAAATATGAACAACAAATTTCCTAGGGTTATTATAGTCGAATCCACTGGAGCACCATCTTTCTTTGGCCCCCATTTCCCAATTTTATGACTCCTTTATTTATGTATTGAAAAACCTAAAACATTAAGGGTTTGTTTGGTTCAAAGTGGAGAATGAGAATAAAAATAAGAATGAAAATGGGAATGGGAATGAGAATAATTGTTTTTACATATTATTTAATTCATTTTGATTGATTGTGGAATAACATATTTGGTTGAATGTGTAATAGGAATAGAATCAACTTTATTTTTGTATATATTTATTTTTAATATCTATAATTTTTAACATAAAATATATCTTATAACTAAAAAAGAAATTTTACATTATTTTTATATTTCAATTAAAATTTTTAGTAAAGTTATATTTTTATTATTATAGAATTATTTAGAAATTTTAATTTTATATTATTTTAAATTTTAATTTTGATAATAAATCAAAAGTAAAATGTCATTTTTTCTCAACATTAATATTCTCCAATTTTGTGTTTTAATAATTTATTAATTTCAAAATATAAAATTTATTTTTATTAAAAATTTAGATTTAAATGGGCTTTAAATCCATGAATAGTAGTTAAATGAATTTTAAAAAGTTATCTTGGGTTGATATGTAATTTTACAAAGTTTATGGAGCTAATTGAATTTCTATTTCTCGAAAAACCTATATCAAAATTGGTTTAAAATATTTATAGTAAATTAGCAATTATTTTGAATAAAAATAAACTTATCTGATCATCAAAGAATTATGATCATAATTTAATAACTATAAATGCAAATTACCTATATAAAACCACCTCTATGTGATTTTTATAATTATGTGTATCAATTTTGTATATTTTTCTCATTCAAATTTTATTAATTATTTTACATCAAAATGTATCTTAATAATAACAGTGTTTTACTAAATTATCTTTAGCATTAATTTAATAAATATAATGTTAATAATATTTATTTACTTTATATATGTATTTTCCATGAATTTTACATATAAAAGAATCAATATAGATTTGTAAGTCTTGTAAGTCAGTTATAATTCGGATTACATCCTAAAATCTCATTTGATACTTTCATTAAAATAAAACAAAAATATATATATAAATTGAGAAGTCTGAATTGCGAGCTTTGATCATTTAAATTTTGTTGTCTAGCCAAAAAGACAAAACATTATTCACAATTGAATCAACTTTGCCCAACACGGTAGGCTAACAAAAACCACATATATATAAATACAGTGGAAAAAGATGAAACATACCCTTGGAAATAGATTTTTGATTGAGGGGCAAATGCTAGTAAATGACTGATAGGTGAATTTTTAATGAAAAATCCAAATCTATTAATAAATTATTACAAAGTAATCTTCTTTCTTTTCTTTTTTTTTTTCTCAACATCTCTTTTCATTTTCTTTTTGCTTTTTCAATTTCTTTACTCTTATTGTTCTTATTTGATTTCTGGCTTATTATATATACTTGGCTTTTGCAATAAGTTGACATTTTTCAGGCTATGATAGGTAGCTAGCCAAGTAGATTGTTCTTATGATGTTATGCTCCTTGAGGAATCTAATGCCACAGAACATGCTTAGTTCATTTAACAATTTATAATTATAGATAACTTTGTGATTATGTTGATAATCAAGTATTTATATGTCATGTATATATATTCACTTTTTCTTTACAATTCTTGTGTACTAAAACTGATATATATGAGCTATTCAATAATTTTTAGCGTAACAATAAATAGGAAAAATCAGACTCGAAACTTTCATTCGTTATAATGATATACTCCACTATTACATTATGTCCGCGCGTGCGCCCCCCTTAGCGCGCGCACACACACATATATATTTGCGAATTAAGGAAGAATTTTGCATAGTCAAGCTTCAAACTCTAACATTAATTCTTAAATAGCTCATTTTAGCAGTATTCTAAATTGGGACTTCTTGATATAGTTACTTGAAAGATTTGATGGAAGAATATATTACTTTGTAGTGGTGCCTGCCTACATGATCTTATTCTTTTTTTTTTTTTCATCTTTATTTTCCATTGGGATGCGATTCCACTTTGCCAGTTAAACTAGGAAAAATTAATTGGCTTAAATTGATAACCACATACTTTTCCAAAAATGAATCCCACATACTTTTCCAAAAATGAATCCTACATCAAGAATAATCTTTTATTTTCGTTTAAAATTCATCAAGAGTTTAGACTTGGAATTAATTGATTGTAGCTCTTAACTTTTGAAGTGGAAATTTGTTTGATGTGCGGATATACTAATTATATCAAGAATGAGATTTCAAAACTAAGGGTAGATTTTTTAAATATTTTATTAGTATATTTTACTTATTTCCTAACATCATTAGATGAAATATTTGTGAAAATTAATCTAATTGGTAAATGGATTCTTACGGTTTCAGATTTTAATTACCGGTTAGGTCAAATTTTTTAATCTGTCTATATCATAAATAAAGTTTTATTTTTTAATATAAAAAATTTTCATTTTTTACTAACATAAATGTAAATTTTTTTTAAAAAAAATCATTTTTTACAAACATGGGGATGAGGGAGTAAGTTTTCAAACTGACAGAAAAGACATTATATATATATATATATATATATATATATATATATATTCAAAGTACATGTGATGTCATTCTCTTTATTTGACATATTGTCAAAATTTATATGTATTTTAAAAGACAATTGAAATTCCCCACGATCACATTCTGTTTTTCTATTTTTAAAATTTTAAGATTTTTTATTTTAAATCATGCATTAATGACAATTAAAGTAGTTACAAAATGTTAAATATTTAATAAATAAAAAATTAATTATGATATATTTAATTAATCTTTAGTATTAAATTACACTAAATATAGTTGACTAATTAGTTTAATTTATATTTATATATAATGAATAATATATATTCTCCATTAATATGTGCATAGAGAAAGAAATAGTTTCCTGCTCATTGATAGGCGTATGCATTATTCAGTCATAATTAAGTACCAAAACTGAATTAATCAAATTTGATTATTTGGGTATGAGAAAAGTCAATTTTTTATTCAGTTTGATTGTTGATGTATACAAAATTTAGTGTTCGCTATCAATCCAATTGCCTTAAAAATGATAAATTGATCAAATAAGCATGGTTATTGAATAAAATTTAAATTATAAATTTTATAATTATAAGTATATATATATATATATTCAAATTAGATTTAAATTGAATCCATCTTTATTAGCAATGTAAATTTAACAATAGATTGTTTTTTATCACTAGGATAAGAACAAAACAATAATCATAAAAAATTTTTAACATTAGCAATAGAATAGTGAGATTTAGCTTAGCGACGAAATGAAATTTTGACTAAATTCAGAGATAAACTTTTAATAATGTTATTATTTGTAAACTAAAGAATATATTTATGCATAGTTTTATATTTTTAACATCAATTAAAACAGTAACAGAATAATCAAGGGCATAATTTTAACCATCAATTTGCTTTCCAAAACAAAATTTGACAGTAAAAGTATTGAATTGAATGAACTGGAAGGCATGGATTAGATATGAAAATTGGATTCTCAAGATAAATAACATAAAGGGAGCCAAGTGGGGGAATAGTGAAAGAATAAGGTAAGTAATATGCCAGTACCAAAGGAACATGAGAGGGAGAAAGCAAAGCCACCCAATTCAAGTAGCTAAGTTTTCATAAAAAGCCTGGCCTTTTTAAGTGGCCTGCTGCCTATTGTTAACGTCCAACTCGGCTTCAAACTTGAACAAACAAATAAACAAGCCCTTCATCCCCCCTCCATATCCTTGTCTATCTCTACCCTTTAATGATAGAGGATAGTTAGAGAAAGATGATAGCTTCTTCTTAATTGTTCATTATAGTGAGAAATCGCTGGAAATGATTGGATAAATGGGTACTTGGAGGCTATTTTAGATGTGGGAAGTAGTCTAAGGAAAAGAAATGATTGGAAGTGAAGATTGCTAAGTTTGAAGACAGCAAGGAAAAGGAAGACAAGTTGTTTAATCCTACTAAGTACTTAATTGAAGAAGATGTTAATAGTTATGATGAGTCTGATCTTCACAAGACTTGGGTCACGGTTAGCCTTTTTAATCCCTCTCTCTCACTTTAATTTCTTGCAACAAAGGTTTAATTAAATGTCATTAACAACACTTAGAAGTAACTAATCAATGTTGTCATAAACATTAATAATAACAATAACAATCTAATTAAGCTCCATTGTTAGTGACTGTATGGTCTCTCATATACAGAGCCTATGGCTGTTCACCGAGGAAATAATGCACAAGGCTTGTTTATAGATTAAATGATTTTCCACATGCATGCTCAAAATATTTGCTGTATATAAGCTTCATAATGTCAAGGATACAAACCCATTAGGCCAGTTATTAAAAAAAACAAAAAAAGAATTAGGCCCATAATTTCAAGCGCTTGCTTTAAAGCACTAAGATTTAATCACATGTCCCATATGGTAGCTATTATTTGTAATTTATTTTGGATAATTTTTCCTTTTTTATTTTTTAAGATTTAATCACTATTTCTTTATGCATGGATGGTGGATTAACATTTTTTATTCTACAATAAAATTATTAAAATATGATAACCAATCAATAAATTCTAATTTCAAAATATATTTTTAAAAAAATTTATTGTTTATTAAACTAATTATTTACATACAAGTGATTAAAATTACCATATAAAATTATTTAATTTAAAGTACTATAAATAAAAATAAACTATTAAAAACTATAAATAACTAAAAATAATATTAAAAATAATTTATATATATTATTTATTCTTTAAAATAAATATTATTTACTTAATTGTATATTTTATAATGAAGATTTTAATTTATTAAAATTTATAAATATATTTCAAATAATATATTGAATTATAGTCATATAATGCAAATTATCTAATAATTTATTCTTAAAACTTTTTTTTTCCTGAAAGAGCGAAGAATTTCATTAAGAAAGAGCCAAAGGCCCTATAAATCTTTTACTTTTCTCTTTATTTCACAAATGATAAAGGTACCTTGGAATACAGTAGAGTGACTCTTATATAGTTGTGGTGGAAGAATTTTGATTATCAAAAAAGGAATAAAATCATTATCAAGCTTTAGTTGTTATACAGAAATTAATGATAAGTAGTCAATAGCAAATAATCAACTCCTTGTACATTTTCCCTTTTTTTTTTTAAAGTCACTTCATGTTGTTATATTTGAATTTTATAAAAATGAATGTACATGCTATGAAAACATCACATCTAAATGTCAAGAAGGATCATCCAAACCTTCATTTTCCTAGTGGGAAAATTTTTGAATATGGATCACTGAATTTAATCTTTCCATCAGGATCCATCTCTAGTCATCTTTGAGTCAGAAGCCTATATTGTATATTCTCCACTGTGTTCACTTGCAAGTCTGATAAGAACTTATGGCAAGTCACTCAATTAGCAAACAAAAATAGTATATACAACTGACCAATATACATTCATACAAACTAAGATAGTCATTTATATGTAAACCTCTTCTAATCGCGCACAGATTGCATGTGATGTTGCACAAAGGCTTGCAAGAAGATGTCTGGAGCAAGAGCAAGGGTGTAATGATGCTGCGGACGATCTTTCTGAGCTATCTGAGGGGGATAAGGAGAAGGAAGACACTAACATTTCAGAATCTGTCAAAGACTTTAGCAGAATTAACTTAGATATGCAAATATGGTCTGATGATGAAAAGCCTAGGCTCCTATACATTGTGCTGATCAGGTTTTCTACATGTTCATCTGAGCTTTTTAAAGTGTGAATAAAGATGTATCCTAAACAAGCACATATTTAACAACTTACACTGCAATTCAAATATGTCTCAGCAAGAAAATGTACATTTTGCATGATCTGAAGATTAGCATAATATTGATTCCACATTAGTTATATATTTTGCCTACAGTATAAATGGTCTGGTGTGTGGAGAAAACATGGATCTGGGAAGAGAATCTGATACTGGGGGTCAGGTAATGATGCTGGATGACAGACAACTAGTTGCCTCCTTGGTGCTTCGACTGGGAAACTGATTATGCAAATATAACATAATTAATCTACACATTTCGCTTTCCATCACTTTAGGATTGTTATGATTACAGGTAAAATACGTTGTTGAACTTGCTCGAGCTCTAGTCAATACTAAAGGAGTCTACTGTGCGGATCTCTTGACAAGACAAATCACCTCACCTGAGGTAGACTCCAGCTATGGTGAGCCTACTGAGATGTTGTCATGTCCACCTGATGGCAGTGGAAGTTGCGGAGCCTACATAATCTGCATTCCTTGTGGTCCTCGGGACAAGTAATCAGAGCTTTCGTCTTCTGTTGCAGGTTTAATGTTTTTTTGAGATTAATATCTGACTGCACCATCTATACCACAGGTACATACCAAAAGAATCACTTTGGCCTTACATACCTGAATTTGTTGATGGACCTTAAGCCATACTGTCAACATGGCTAGAGGAGTAGGTGAGGAGATCAATGGGGGACCAACTTGGCCTATGTGATTCATGGACACAATGCAGATGCTGGGGAAGTGGCAGCACACTTGTCCGGGGCTTTAAATGTGCCTATGGTGTTAACAGGACACTCACTAGGAAGAAACAAGTTTGAGCAATTGCTTAAGCAAGGGAGGCTTTCTAGGGAAGACATAAACGCAACCTACAAGATAATGAGGAGGATTAAGGCTGAAGAACTGGCGCTGGATGCAACAGAGATGGTAGTGACTAGCACAAAGCAAGAGATTGAGGAGCAATAGGGCTTGTATGATGGATTTGATCTCAAGTTGGAGAGGAAACTCAGGGTTAGAAGACGTCGAGGAGTAAGCTGCCTAGGAAGACATATGCCAAGGATGGTGGTATGGATACTCTTAACTTTATGACAAATATTAGAATTACAAATTCTCAAATGACTTGAGTTTCAAGTAACCTCATATCTAAAAACTAAATTACAGGGCAATAAAACTAGAAAATCAGGGAAATTTCTTTTGGTCATCATTTCAGTCAAATCACCAGCTTATTCTAACTATATTTTATCATGCATTGACTATAACTGATAACATGAACAATGATTCACATCCTTATCTAATCAAATTCAAGCTCATATTGCTCAAGGCTTTTGGAGAGTGCCCGCATCTCCGAGAGCTAGCCAACCTGGTAAATTTGTGTCTCCCTTTAGATTAAAATCAATGAACTTACCTCCAAATAATCCAATATACTTAAATTCTGTGTTCTTGCAATGCTTGGTGATTGAGATGACATCGGAGAGATGTCTAACAGCAGCTCAGTTGTTCTTGCAACAGTGCTCAAGCTCATTTACAAGTATGATTTGTATGGTCAAGTTGTTTATCCCAAGCATCACAAGCAATCTGAAGTCCCTGACATTTATCGTCTGGCTGCAAAAACAAAGGTACGATATAAAATGCATCATTCCCCCCTCACCCTGCACTTTGCCTGAGCTCCTACAGCCACTATTCATCAACCAAATTATTGCCTAATAGTTGCTTACACCTTAACTCTTTTGTGTTGTCTTTCCAAATTTTAAATGGCTAACAGTAATACTTCTATGGCAGCTTTGTCTATTGAAGGGAGTTTTCATTAATCCAGCTCTGGTGGAACCATTTGGTCTCACACTTACAGAGGTAATTTTCAAGTGGGCTTATAAATCAATCATACAATCTTGGTACAAGTCAGAGCAGTACATGAGATCTGCACCTATATAACGTCAACAGGTTTCTCAAATTCCACTCCAACCTGCATCTTGTAGGCTGCTGCTTATGGTTTGCCCGTTGTAGCTACCAAAAACGGTGGACCAGTGGACAGTTTGAAGGTGACAAACATCTTATCCTACAACTTGGATTTCTGCACTTTCTTTCACTCTGTGACATGATTTATAGCCTAGTATTTGTTGTACATTTGATATGCACCTCACTCTAAATCTCGTAACTACTAAACTTTGAAGAACATATAGCCTCCTTGGCCACTAGATTCAGAAATCTAGTAATTTTGATAAAAAAAAAATCTAGTAAATTTAGCTTCTCTATGATACTGGTATCTCCTGCACTACTATATTATAGTTAAAACACTTTCCTGTAAAAAACTACTTCCAAATTTATTAGGCACTCGCCCATGAAGTCTTGACCACTCGATCAACAATTGCACATTGATGCTCTTCATTCTTTTCTATTTTACACCTCCATTTCTTTCTTCTTTCTTTTGTTGGGATGCAGAACCACCGCCATAAATATCTCATCTTCCCACTTTGTGGCCATGATTAGCCAAGTCTAATTCAATTTGATTAAAGCTCTGCATAATCTTCTTGAACTGTGGAATTTCAGAATGCCAACTCACAGAACATTTCTTTCAGCCAGGCTCTTAACAATGGCCTTCTAGTCGATCCTCATGATCAAAAGCCAATTGAAGATTCACTTCTGAAGCTCGTTGCTGACAAGAACCTCTGGACAGAATACTGAAAGAATGGCCTAAAAAACATCCACCGCTTTTCTTGGCCTGAACACTGCCGTAACTACTTGTCCCACGTTGAACACTGCAGGAACCGCCACCCAACAACTCGTCTTGAGATCACACCAATTCCTGAGGAACCAATGAGCGACTCTATAAAGGACGTGAGAGACCTATCTTTGAGATTCTTCATAGAACGAGAGCTTAAGCTCAATGGGGAGCTAGATGCAGCAACTAGACAGAAGAAACTTATTGAAGCTATTAACCAAGCAGCTTCTTTCAATGGTAATGCTGGTGTTACTTACAGTCCAGCAGGCAGAAGGCAGATGCTATTGGTGATAGCTGCTGCTTGTTATGACTGTAACGGGAAAAGCACCGATACCTTGCAAGATATTATCAAGAATGTGTTGAAAGCTGCAGGACCATGCCTAGGGCTGGGCAGGATAGGCTTTGTACTGTTGACTGGCTCAAGTTTACAAGAGACAATGGAAGCTTTAAGGTGTTTCCCAGTAAATATAGAAGACTTTGATGCTGTAATATGTAATAGTGGAAGTGAGATGTATTATCCATGGAGAGATATGGTTGCTGACTTGGATTATGAAGCCCATGTGGAGTACAGGTGGCCTGGTGAGAATGTTAGATCTATGGCAAGGACGCTAGCTAAGGTAGAAGATGGGGCAGAAGATGATATCTGCGAGTAAATTCCAGGTAGTGATTCTAGGTGCCATTCTTACATCATTAAACCAGGAGCCAAGGTAAGAGACTTGTTATGGCCAAGAATACTGTATAATACTAATGGGTAGTAATATAGATGCACAAATATAATCTAACAATTGCCAGTGAATGTTCCAATGCATGAATATCAGACTAGAAACGTTGATGAGATCCATCAAAGGCTGCGGATGAGAGGCTTTCAATGCAACGTTGTCTACACACATGCAGCATCAAGGTTAAATGTGATCCAATTATTTTCATCAAGGAAACAAGCCCTCAGGTTAGACTCATCATTTTACGAGATAATTGTATCCACAAAGAAAAGAAAATTTTACTTTGAGTGGTTCTTATGTGAAAAACAATGAAAATTCTACCTACATGCTTCCATGTTTTGCATGTATCTCTCAGTAAGTTGGGGAATAGATCTTTTCAAAGTAGTTGTCTTCATTGGAGAAAGAGGGGACACAGATCACGAAGAACTACTGGCTGGCCTCAAAAAGACCCTTATTATAAAGGGGCCTGTGGAATATGGAAGTGAGAAGTTTCTTCGATGTGATGACAGTTTTAAAGGAGAAGATATAGTCCCCGAAAAAAGCCCTAACTTACGCTTTGTGGAGGAAAATGATGAAGTTCATATGTCAGCAGCACTAGAGACTCTAGGGATCAAGTGAATTTTATTCTTAAGTATATTTATCTAAACTTTTTGTAATGGTTATATGGGCATACAGCTTGCTAAGCAAAAGGTATATATACAAATTTACATCTTCACCTAAATTTTCAAGTACATGATAACTATTAACTTGGAGAAAATTTGCCCAAAAAAAAAAAGAATGATCTTTAAGTCCAATTCCTTGAAACTCATAAAAAGGGCACCAGTTTCAAATTTCCTTTGTTTTTCAGGGTAATGATAGCATATGTAATTAAGTGAATGAAATCAATGAATAACACAGTTATAATATTGATGAAATACTTGAGACAGCTGATTGATTCACTTTCCAGCAGGTATAGTGGAGTGATAGCCAGTATCAATGCTTTTATCATATACTATTATTCTCTTGACATGATCTCACAAAGATACTAAGGATTCTTTAATATGCCACCAGCTATAGCCATATTATCATACATTACCATATTTTTGTCATGTCGCAAAATTGCTGCACAAACAGTCATGATTCTAGTCTACAACTGATTTCCTCTGCCTGCTTATACAAGTTTCATAGTTCACATCCATATTGATGTCACACACAAAGATCCGTTGCCACATTGTATTCCGTTCCACATGCACATTTCATCATATAAGAAATACCCTAGAAGAAGAGGCTTTCTTGTTAGAACAGGAAATTTTTAACCGGAAAAAACAAATTGGAGTCTTCCAAAATTTCTAGATGATCTGTAGCAAAATATAAACTCAGACTGAAAATCCCTACTTCAGTTATTGCAAATATTCAGATAATGAAATATCAGTGCATATGCAAGGCATTCTCATGCATGGATATATCCATTTGCTGGGTGCCCTTTCCAACTTACATCCCACCTTAAGCCACATTCTTCATTAGAACTTTGAGTGGAAGTATGATCCTAGACACAAATTTCTGTGGGAACAGAGAAAAGCTGAAAGCATTATTTACCTTGAGTTTCCCAATCTGGTCTTTCAAAGATTGCAGATACTCAAATTCTCCAGATTTATCAGATAATAGAGCTTTGTATTCCTCTTCGAGGGTCTTAACATCCATTGCCAGTAACTCAGGCTACAGTCATTCAGACATTTATAGAGGGATTATAGATAAGCACCACATACAAAAAGATATGCCATCATAAGACAACAGCATTTTTCCTCTGGTTCCATTACCTATCAATCCTCATGGGTGAAAGATCTAATAACTCCAGTATTCTAGATTGCAGACAGAGTAATATAATTGGTGCAGAGAGAACATGTAAAGGTGGTGGCATTATTAAGAACGGAAAACCTTGATGTTCATTAGGGTTGATTTCAAGAGATAGTATCTGTGATCCAATTAATTAATGGCATATGTATGCATGTGTCCATGAAAACCCGTAGATGCAGTGAATAAATACTAACCTTGAACTCTTTTGCTTTGCACCTCACCTGCAAAATAGACTGCTTCACCTGGAATGACACACTAAAACCCATCATACAGCAGATACAAAAGGAAAAAAAACATACAAAGGAAAAAAAAAAAAAACATAAACGGCAATTATACAATATTCTCCTAGATGTATTAGATCTCCTCTTCGTATCATGGAGCACATGAGTGTCAAGAGAAAGAGTATTGGAGCCATTCCAAAATGCTCAGCTAAAGTAGATATTACAAGCCTTGGCCAAAAGTTGAATGCCACAATACCTTTAACCCACTTGAGAATCTATGGGCAACAAGGAAATTAAAACCATACAAGACAACATAAAAAGAAAACTTAAATCCTAATCAAGCAATTTTATTTACTTCTCCTGGGATTAATTTTGGACACAGTTTATGTAACGAGGATTAGAATCAACCAAACCAGAATAGGTACAAATAATGTAAATCCAAACTGAATAGACTTAAACAAGCTGAAAATGGTGGATTATAGTAAAACATTAAACTTCGTATAAGCACTAAAAGAAGATGACATGGATGGAAAAAAGAAATCACACTAAAACACTGAATCAAACAACATAAATAAAATGACATCCTACTTCCCTGAGAAAAAATTGCATAAGAATCTATCTAAGCATAACCAAACTTGAAAGACTAGGTGAAGTGTCCAAAATTTGGAATGTGGATGCCATCAAGTAGAAACATGTAACATATATGATATAACCAGTGAAGTGAAAGTCACATTTAAACCAACCTTGCTATTTTCTGTAGCTAGTTCAGATTTCATCTGTCTAACTTCATCAAGCTTAGCTACCTTGTCCATTAGGCTTTTCCTTGCATCGTTCCCCTGTTATTGGAAGGATTGCTTACAAGATTGCAACTCATAAATATATGTAATTAATGCAAGGACTAACAAACTAGTTTACCAGATTGTCCATCATAAGGCAGTTTCCTGCAAGATAAGTTCAATAATGAGATGAAAGTGGTAGATCTCGTTAAGGAGAAAAACTAGACATTAGTAACTAATCTTAGAGTATGATATAAGACACGTAGTGAGATAAAAATATTCTTGATAAAGGTATGCTCAAGATATTTTGTAGGTACACCAAAACTCTCTTTACAAAATATACTATAACAAGGATTAGTTATCAACTTGTGAGAGGTTTTTTAACTAAAATCTTTAATTCATGGATGATCATGAAAATTTGACTTGGTAAGTTCAAAACTATTAGTCTTTTCTATTAGGCTTGAATGCAACTCACATATCTTTGAAGACCCTCACCCTTTACCTGTCCTTTCAAAATTTACCTTACCTTTCAAACAAACATAACATTAACTTTGTTATGATCTTGCCAGATAGCAATAGATAAATGTTTCATAAACTATCATCACCAAGTACAAATACCATCAAAACTTCCTATTGTAGGACATTTTGGCTCCCTTCCTATGGACCTCTCTCTCTAAATTTCTCTTACTAAACCCTCTCATCAAGAAGTTTCAATAATTTGGAAACCCACATCATTCCTCCATGTTTTCACCTCCACATGATCCTTTCCCAACCACCTCTTGGTATAGAAAGAGATTGACCCCCTTATCTCCCTCCTTTCATATTCTGATTTGCTACGTACATAAGAACTCATTAGTATTCTACATCATCATTCTCATCAGCATTATTTGCGTATGACATTGTCACTCCCTTTCTCCCCTAACACTATTAAAGGCAATCCTCATCTACACATGTTATATTCATGTAGATCAAGATGACAATTTATGAAATGAATATTTCCTTATTTGTTTCCTGCTCTTTTTCCTTCAACCCTCACTTATCAATAATTGGCACCAATGTAAACTAGGCCAGATTTAGGGATCAGACATAAGAATGACTTATGATGTCAAATATTTTTCTCTTGCAGCTCAAATTTTCTGAAGTTCGCATCAAGTAACCAAGGCTTTAGCTAAAATCTTCAACTAAAGTAGGGATCTTTTTGCCAATTATAGCCATCTCTTATTTAGTTGTTAGTCTTAATCTATTTGTTTAACAGCTTAATGTTAATTGTATGTATTTACTTGACACCAGCAAAGAAGAAGCCTGCTTTGCTCATAACAAATTCAAAGAAGACAAAATTCATAGAAAAAAGGGGGTTCATGATTTTCAACCTATGAGTTGTGCAATTAAGAATTAACTCATTAAAAACTAAGAAAAACTTGAAGTTGAGAGGACTTTTCAGCTAAAATTGTATGAATTCCTTATAATTGATATAAGTGAATATTCTGGAAAAAACTGACATTACCCCACTTTTTTTTCCAGGTCATTAGTCCTTAAAATAATGCATAGAAAAGCAATTTATGACATTTTCCTCAGTTTTGGACCCTTTGGTTCTACAAGCTGGCAACCTATCACAAACTTCAGTGCTTTTAGCAATTTCTTGTAATTCATATACGGGACATCAATCCCTCTTCCTGCCAAAACCAGCAACCTAATGGTGTATCTAAGACAAAGTTGGAATTGCGATTGACTTGATACATCTTTTTTAAACCCACATTAACAGCAGGTAGAAACAGTATATGTACGGTATCATTACATGAAACCATGCTTTTGTACTCTATGCCCCTTATCAACATGTTAAAAATCAAGAGTATTTCTTACCCTGCTCTTGTTTGCAAAGAGTCATTACTCTAGTTTCAGTTGCTTCCTCATCAAAATTATCTTTGACCTGTATAATTTTGAGAGTATAGTTGCAATCATTTATCTTGAAGATATTCCTTAAGAATGACGAGATCATCTGAAAAATGTAAGAGCTAATCTTGACAAGAAAATCTCTTAAGGCAGTCTAGTTCAAGCATGATCCTAACTGCAATTGCTATAATATTAAAAGAAACATGCAGCCGGAGATTTACAAGACCAACATCATATCAAGTCAATAGCATAAATATTTTAGCAAACTAAGGAAATATACTCTATCCAGAGGCAGATCTATGGAGAGGCGGGGGGAGGCAAATGCCCCCCCAAATTTAAAAAAAATATATATATATTTTAGCTCCTTTAATTTTTTTTTTTAACTTTTTCTTGTATGAATTTTTTTTACCCAATTAGAACCATTTTTCTTATTTATCCCTCAAAATTTTCATAACTCTTTAGTTTTATACATTATATATTCTACCAATAAAAGTTTATCATACCCTAAAAATTTCAAAATTTTAATTATATATATATATATATATATACTGCAAAATAACTATTATTCAACTATTAAAAAAACTAAAAAAATAAATAGATGTTCAACTCTATTTTTTGAAAATTTATATATTTGCCCAGCTTAGATCTGAACCTTGGCTCCACCACTAATTCTTGCGGATAAATAAGGTGTGTAAGGCAGGGCCAAAGAAGGTAGCAGGGCTACTAGCAGCGAGACTACATGCTTTAATTTCATAAGTGGGCGAAGGAAGAATACCTGAGCTTCAAGCAATTCTATCCAAGAATACTGCCAAAATAAATTTTAGTTTTCCACTTAAAAATTCGAGGATTTGCATGTGCTAGAGGAATGTTTATAGACGAACACATTGAAAAACACATGCAAAAATGCATTCAAGCCCAAGATGAACAATTTAAAGAATTTCTCCTTAAATTCAGCTCCACAAAATGATTTTTCTGTGACCATGATGATTAGAAAATTTTCAAGGATCAAAGAATTTCAGCATCTTGTAAACTAAGATATTAGATAATAAATGCTAGAAAAAGCTAACAAAACAATGTTGCAATTCTTCGTCACCTATATCCCTATTATGAAATCATTTTTTCCATTTCTTTTTTCGGTTCAATTTTACCAAGTCCATTTTAGCTTATTAATTGGCCAAAATCTGCAGTTTATCATAAGAATTAGAAGAAATAGAGCTTAGGGAAAAAATAAGAGTGAAGGAGAGAAGAATCATTCTATCAATTGCTTTAACGTTGCTTCATAGTAAAAAAAAAAAAAACTCTAGTTTACGGCTTTTGCGGTGTTTAAAGTTAATCACGTGATATCCACACTACTTGGTATTTATTAGCTGAAACACAACTTGGAGACAAACATATTAATTAGCCTGGAAGACTATGCCTTTTAGTCTGTTCTCATAGAAAAGAAATCAGATTTTCCAATAGTCTTGAGGCACTACTAGCACTGGATGTAATTGTTCTTTTGAGAGGCTTGTTCACTGAAATACTGATTTTGCTTTCTCCTATCGTGCATTTTTTTTAATTTTTAAGATATGATAAATGTTATTCCAATTTTATTTAAAGGTCATGCTTTCTCAAATATCCTGCCTACATGGACTATGCCCTCTTTGTGCGTAATAAAATCATAATTGCTTTAAAGAAAAGAAAACAGATTTAAAAGGAAAGTACCAATGCCTGCTCTCTCACTTCTCTGGTAATTCTATTAGAATTGACCCAGTCCTGTCCAAAGCAAAAAGTAGACCATATATTATGGCTCAAAGAGAGCATAGAAGATGAAAGAGGAGTTATGGAACCAAACCTGTTGTTGCTGTAGTTTGGACTTAATATCATCTGCAACCTTGATATAGTATGCACTATGGTGGTAAACACATCATTATTCAGTCAGTCTTAAAATATGACAATTCCACTTCAACCATTGCAGTACTTGCTTCAAGTACCTCTTCTCTATCAGTTTAGCAGATAAGCTGACTCTTTCTTGTTGAATAAGCTCCAGTGTCTACATGTTAACAACATTAAGGCATAAAAAAAGAATACATAGCATATATAATAAGTTTTTGTTTCTTAAAAAAATCTAGCAAACTTAATTATTTCTTAACCAAGTTGACATTGTTCATGTGTATGAAACTTCAACTGCAAACCTATCTCTGCCTTAGAAGACCAGCAATTGAGGTAGCTTTTAAAGCTCAACATTCTCATACCGATATGTTGCAGTATTGACAACCCTCACTAGACTTCATTGTCCAACCAATTTCTTAACACCATAGTGGCTGGACATTTTTTAGTGTTATAGAAAATTTTATAACTGATTATCAACAAATCAAGGAGTGACCAACTTATTTATTTTCTTAACCAAAGAGAAATTATGTTGCATATGATATTCCTCATGTTCAACCTATCTCCCACTTTGAATGCATGATAAACAATTCTGGAATTCAATAACCTCATATTAATCTGATGCAGTTTTGACAGCCTCTATACTCATACTCCGTAAACAAATATATAAAAAATACTTCAGTGGACTATGTATTAAATTTAATACATTTATAATAGTTGAGAGGGCTTTCGCTTGCGTTGGCAAGAAAGCAGAAGAGTGATTGGGAAGAAAGACACAAAGCTTTATGGCGACAAAGGATTTTATTCATGTCAACTACATATACTTAAAATGATAAAAGTCACAGAAAGCACTATTGGATCTTACAGTGTGATACATCTCTGAAGTTTACTTTGGTACTTCACATATTATTTTTTCTCAAAATTACTTGTGTTAGTTTCAAATTATCCTCAGAATACCTGGGCAAGCGTGGATGAATCAGACTCTAAAGAAGCAACCTTTCTCTGTTTTTCCAATATCTGCGAGCATATCTGTCCTTTCACCTGTATCATCTGCTCAGTACCTTCTTTAAGTTTCTTTGTTTCAGATTTTGCTGCAAAAATAACACAAATTGCTCAGGGGAACATACAAAAACGGACATCAAGAACTTGATTCTAGGTCCTATGCCTGACAAGACAAAAATACAGCCTCAACGAGCATTCTGAAAATTAAAATATCAATACTCAGGTCAAGTCTACAAAGATTTAACACTATCATTGAACACATAAAATGCTTTCCTTCATTTTGGCATGTCCAGCCACATTTTGTTGTGAGATGTTCTTAGTCATATCCCACCTTACATTTTCCACACAAATTGAATTATTAATATACCAACAAAAGAATGGATATTCCATAAAAAAATATCAAGTTATTCTATCGTCTATTAATTCTGAATGTGGACCTGAAGCATTTCATTCCACCTCAGTACTGTTAAATTTCACAACACTTACAGATGCAAGCAACTTTTACTTCGTTTCATGTTCCAAGTAAATTAAGAATTACTGCGATCGATATCAGGATATCTATTGGAAAAACTTCACAGTAACTGAAAGTTAATCATATTCCAACAAAATATATTGTGCATCTGCAGGATTTATCACACACCAAAATACAACACCTCACAGTTCATTTGATGTTGAATCAAAACCTGAAACTTAGTATTGTATCTGTAGTACTTGGCAACAGTAGACACACAAGCTACTTGGAATCGCTAGAAACTCAGACAGGCTTTTGCATGTTAAAGGCACCTTGTCAACTTCTACATTCAAGTTAGAAGGCTTGCTATAAATCACAACCAGCATTTCAAATCTTTTCTTCTCAAATTTGAAATACATCCAGAAACTTACTTCATTCATCCAAATAGAATTCAAAATTTCAAAGTTTAAAAAAAAAAAAAAAACTCGGACTAGCACAAGAGGAGGATAAAAAATGCTTCAACAACATCTAATAAGTAACACCTTACAACTAGGTATTTCAAATTCATCCGTAAAACTATTTTCCAGCCACATTTTAGGTCCATTCCAGTTACATATCTACCCTACTGAAGAAAATATGTACATAATAAACTAGACTTATTTGTCTCTGTATACTAACTTCAGCGTAAAAAAAAAAATTAAAGGAACATATGAAACAGAAATTGAATCTAATGACACATAAAACAACACTTGAAATTACTATCGGAAAATAGAAAAATAAGTAAAACTAGTAGTTTATAATGAAATGCTTAGCTGTGTCAGTATGAGTATCCGTTGATAAAATGCACCAAAAGAAAAGGATACCAGAGTTTAGGTCAGCCTCCAAAGTTTGAACGGTGGCGATCTGCGAGTGCTCTTCCACTGATATCTTTGCCGCTTGATCCTCCACATCTAGAAACAAATTCATTTATAAAAACGAAATTGATGCTTCCATTGTTAGGTTTTATGGCTGATTAAGAATTACATGTATAAAGAGAGATGGAGAGAAGTACTGTACCGTTCATTTGAGAGCGCAGAGTCTTCATGTACAGTAAGTACTCTTCCATCTTCGAATTCTAAGAAATCCTAATGGCAGACCGATGCGGCGAAAGACAACTCAATTCGATGGATGTTAAAAACAGAAAGGCTCTTACCAATTTTTTTTTTTTTTAAATCTATCATTTTAACGCGCGCTTTTTTTTTTTTTTTTTTTTTTTTTTTTTTTTTTTATTTAATTCTAAAGCTACTGGGTAAGATGTATTGAAAAGACTTTAAATAAATATATAAAAATCCTGTCTATTTAATTATAATTTTTCTAAAATTTTTAAAAATTTATTGATATCCAAAAAGTCATTTTTATAGATTTTAGATGACTTTTTAATGTAAAACATCAAAAAAAAAATTTACATTCTTTAAATATTTCTCAAGTTTTTGTAAATTTTGAAAATAAAGTATTTCATAAATTTATAAATTTCATAAAAATTATTAAAAAAATATATAAACTCTATGAAAGTCATTCAATTAAAAAATTTTATAAAAATATTAATTGAATGCACCCCCTACACACATACATCATGACCTTTTCTAGCGAAAAACAAACTCAAACAAAATTGTCTTATATCTTCCATTTCATTGCCACGACTATTAACTCTAGCTGCATCATTGTTGTCATCGGATAATGCACCTCGCTCATGCAGGTTACAATATGTTTGGATCGAGTGTAGGAAAGGTAACTAATGGAAGTATAGGGAAAAGTGCAAGTTTACTCTTGTTTGGAAGAAAATTTTAAAAAATAAAAGTGTATAAAATAGAAAAGAATGGTAACTATCATCCTTCTTTATCCTTTTAACATTCAATTTGCTTAAGAAAGGATAACTAAGATTAAAAATGAAAGAAAAATAAATTTACCGATTTTATTTCTATTTTAAATATAGAAATCTAAAAATAGCCTTGATATTTAGTTGCACCCTAAATCTAGAATATTAGATGTTTTAGCTTGCAAATCACTATCCAACCTCTACTTCAATTTGTCATTTTGTTCTTATTATTCAAGTCAATTATTATTTTTATTTCATTGATGCTTTTACTAGATGGTGACAGATCACTAACTAATGCATGTTGCGAATGCTATGTTGTTTCTTGCATGATTCTGAGTTTGTCACTAGCCATAATTCAATTGTGAATAATGGGTTTAAAATTAGCCTTTTTGTGCTCATATGAGTGTCATTCGTAATGTATGAGCTATGATTTGAGAGCTCAAAAGAAGGTACTAAATTAAGGTGTTGTACAATAAATTAAATGAGTAGTATCAAAATCATCTTTATCGAAAAATAACTAACATAAATATATATGTCAACAATTTTTTAGTTAAAAAATCAAATGACTTGGATCAAAATTCAATTTATAAGATTAGAATAGTCTCTAAACTATGAGTACTATTCTAATAATTGTCATATTCTCTTTCAAGTTTCTATCACTACTACAAGTGACAAGTTATTAATTTTGCTTTAATGTGCCAATATTTAGTTGTTTTCCATTTTAATTCATAAAAACAAAAAGGAAAATAGATAGTCATATGAAAGCAAAATAGACCATTGTGATCATGCAAATAACATTGTTATTAATTATCTATTGCCAATTGTGTGCTCAGATTGAGGAATTATCAACACTTGTACCAAAACTTGAATTATCATTTTTCTTAATGAAGATAAAATTCAACTTTAAGAGGAGAAAAATCTTTATAAAATTCAAGTGGTTAGCAATAGCATGATATAAATTGTTATGATTTCTTTTTTAATATGTTATTAACTGAATGAGGTATTATGAGTTGTTTTCTCAAGCTATATATATATATATATATATTTGTATTTATCTTTTGCATACTCATTGTCTATTTTTATTTTATGTTGATTTATATTATAGATGGGTGATGAGAATAAGATTGCAAAAGAATGTATTTTTTAAGTTGTAACGCATGCATCATATATCAATAGCAAAAGTCGCTTGCATCATTATATATTGATTTGGCTTGCGAAGGCGTGACCTCAGGAATCAAGTTATATGTGGTGTGTGATTAGAGGGAGAAAATGTAGGGTCAAAACTATTAAATAAGATTGCAACTCATGATCAGAGTCATAGTATGATAAGAATGGGTTATGCAACTTTTATAGGACTATGTGATCTTTTAGGTGAGGACAATGATCTTCAATCGACATTACATATAAGTGTAGAAGAACAAGATGTAAAAAAATTTTACTTATTAGGGCATAATATATCTAATCGTGAACTTGGTTTATCGATCTGGAAAGACAATTAGTCATGTCTTAAGAGTTATATTAGAGTTGGAGGATAAATTTCTCTCACAACCAGATGGGTCTCAAGTTTATCTAGAAATATTCAACAACCCTGAATTTTATCCATTTTTTAAAGTAACAATTGTTCTTATTTTAGCCTTTTGATTTTACACATATATGATTAATTAATAATACTTAATAAATGGTATAATGTCAGGGTTGTGTTGGAGTTATTGATGGAACACATATTTGTATGAAAGTTCCTCTTATTGAAACTCCTCAGTATCATGGTAAAAAAGATTAGCCAACACAAAATGCCTTGGCTTCATGTACATTTGATTTGAAATTCACTTATATCTTACCTGGATGGAAAGGGACAACATTTGACTCTAGAATTTTAAAAATGGCATTAACAAAAGAGTATCCTCTTAATATTCTAAAAGGTACTTATTTCATTTAAATTTATTAAATATCTACCATATTATTATAATTTAATAATGCATTCAACTTATTTTAGAAAAATATTATATTGTTGATGTTAGATTCATGTTGAGAAGTGGTCTTATTATACTTTATACAGGAGAACATTATCACTTAAAAGAGTATTCATGAAATCCATAACGAAATGCATGCGAGTTATTTGATCTACGACATTCGTCTTTACGAAATGCAATTGAAAGGGCTGTTGGTGTACTTAAAAAGAGGTTCCCTATTATGGCAAGTTCAACATAACCTAATTGTGTATTGAAATTCAAAAAGAAATTATTTTCGTGTATTGCATTTTGCATAACTACTTGATGAGTGAGGATCCAAATGCGAGATACTAATTGAGGTTGATGTTGAACTAGAAAATACTTGTGCTTCATAAGAAAGACATTGTAGCGAGAATGAGGACACAAGTAAAGAAGAATTGATTTGGGATTCTATAGTTGCATCTCTGTGGGTTGATTACAATATATGAATATGTTATTTTCTTTTCTTTTTCTTTTTTTTTGTTGTATTATGGTTGCATATTTCTTTTTTTTTTCTTTTATTTACAAGTACATTCCATTGTAATGTTTTATATTAATGAATTACTTAAACAATGTTATTTTCATGGAATGAAATTTTTTATTGTTATTTTTTCAAGAGTATGCAATAGCTTCTGGTTTTTATTAATTCAAAATTATAATGTATTATTTATTGTTGTTTTGTTTTTTAAAAGGGTGGTTCAGAAAAGAAAGCATATGGACGGTGGGAATACAAATGCAAATAAGGGTAATAGCTTATTGATTTCATCTAAACATATGGATAATGCTCTTATAGATTCATATTTGCATCAAGATATTTTAGGCAATATAGTTAGTGGGTCCTTTGCTTCATATGCCTTTGAAAATATCTTAAAAGAATTGAAGAAAAAATTTCTCGACAAGCCTATTGATAAGGAAAAATCCAAAATCGCATGAAGCATATTAAAAGGGTTGGTTTCGATATTATGACTTATTGGAAAATGGCGTGAGTGGCTTTGGTTGGGATTCCATTACTTGAATGTTCACTATTGAACCTGAAGTTTGGCAACAATTAATTAAGGTAAATTTTTAATTACAACTCTCTTTGCCACTACTATTGTTAAATAATATGCTTATTTATATCTTTATATATATTATGTCTCTTTATAATTTGAAGGTGAAGCTTGAAGTTGTTGAATGACAATCTAAAAAATTTTGAAATTTTAACAAGTTAAGCCAGCTTTATGCAAAAGATAGAGCTACCAGACAATATGTTGAAACTGTAGCAGAAGTGAAGAGGTGAAGGGCTAGTATTGGTGAGGAGTTGATGTTTTGACAAATAATATTGATGGCATTGATTTCATGGTATCTCAACAAAATATCAATTTTGAAAATTTTTGATGTAGTTGAGGACAATGCTTAAGGCAATCCAACTCATGAACAAGAGTCAAGTATAAGATCTCAAGCTAATTCTTATGGTGAAACATCTTTAAAAAGTAAAAGTTCTAAGAAATCTAAAATTGAAAAAGAAGTTTTAATTTTGAAATAAGGACTTGATAGTGTTACTCAAGTTATTGCAAGTTCAGAAACTAAATTGATTAAAATTGTCACACTTTCAATTCTAAAGAATGAAGTTTAGAATTTATTGGTTGAGTTAAATGTTGATGCACAAGACCATAATGCATGTTATCTGTATCATGTTCCAAAGCCTGAGATGTTAAGGGCTCTTCTTGGATGTCCTAATCCATACTGCAGAGATTTATTATTCCAAATGATGAAATGAGTTGATGCACCAAGTAATAAGTTTAGTATCTTGTTTTAGGAATTAATAAATATATGTTTCCTTTTGTGTTGTCATCGAATAAAGCTTGATCTAATATTTTTATTTTGTAGTCCACAAAATATTTATGGATTTGAAACTAAGTTGCATTTTGTGGCTTTTATGGTATTAAATTTATAGTTATAAAGCATTAAGTTATGTTTTATATTTTATATTTTAATAAAATAATTCTCTTTCTTTTTCTGTAAATTTGTTAGAGAGAAATTTTTTTTCTAGTTGTTTGTACTTTATATAAAATATAGGGCCTAAAATATTTGTAGATATAATGTCACACCTCTTGCACCATTTCAAAATTAACATGCTTTATGATGCAAACAACCAAGGCTGAAGTAAAGGATCCACTTCAACTTCAAGGCCCAATCATAAAGGGAAGGCTAAAGAAGTTTAAGGAGGTAATTAGAGCATTCATGCAACAAGGAATTACACTTTGATTGGCCCAAGAAGAGCAAAAGATACGTGAAGCCAATTAAAAGCTGATGAGAGCTTAAACTCTTCAAATGAAGCACTTAACTTAATACAATGGAGCCCAACTTGTGGAGAGCATCCAAGCATGACCCAATTCGGCCAAGGCATGTAAAAAGAAGCCCAAGGCATGTAAAAGGAAGCCCAAGTCATGTAAACAAGGAAATAAGGCCCAGAGTCAAAGATTCTTGCAATATTTCCTTAGTTGACAATATTTCCTAATGCCATTAGGATTTCCTCATTAGGTTGAATCCTTTTCCTTTTCTATTTAGGAAGAGTTTTTCTTTAGTTAGGAAAATATCTTAGTCTAATCTTGTTGACCAATCATAATGTTTCTTTAGTTATCCTATTTAGTTTAGGATTGCCTTTTCTTTATTACATTAGGAAATATTGAATTCTGTTAGGGAGTGTAAACCAAATCCTAATTGGTTTTGGATTAAGTATTGTAAGGCTATAAATAGCCCTCATATTCTGCCAACAGGGGAGAATTCAATCAATATTATTTTTGTTAGCAATTTTGCTTGTGAGATTAAATTCTCTTCTTGAGTTCTTGAGTAGACTTAGTGAGATTGTTGAGTAAAGGCTTAATAATTTCACAAACTTGTTAATTCTGATCTTAAATTGGCTTAGTTAATTTAGGATTTGGGTTAACACAACTTTGAATCTTTATAACTTAGGTTGTTAGAAACAAGTTTTCTAGAGGTCTAGTTGGGATTTGAAGATCAAAACTCCAATACTTGTTTTGATAGATCTGGGCAACTATTCTCAAGCATATAGGTAAGGAATCTAATCCAACCTTGTTCGTATCGAGAATAGTTGCTCAAAATCTATCAAACCAAGTATTGGAGTTTTGATCTTCAAATCCCAACTAGACCTCTAGAAAACTTGTTTCGAGCAACCTAAGTTATAAAGATTCAAAGTTGTGTTAACTCAAACCTTAAATTAACCAAGCCAATTTAAGATCAGAATTAACAAGTTCCTTCACTCAACAATCTCACCAAGTGCACTCAAGAACTTAAGAAGAGAATTTAATCTCACAAGCAAAATTGCTAACAATAATAATATTGATTGAATTCTTTCCTCTTGGCAGAATATGAGGGCTATTTATAGCCTTACAATGCTTAATCCAAAATCAATTAGGATTTGGTTTATATTTTCTTAACAGAATTCAATATTTTCTAATGTAATAAGGAAAAGACAATCCTAAACTAAATAGGACAACTAAGGAAACATTTTGATTGGTCAACAAGATTAGACCAAGATACTTTCCTAACTAAAGAACAACTCTTCCTAAATAGAAAAGGAAAAGGATTCAACCTAATGAGGAAATCCTAATGGCAAATCTTGCAATAATCTTTGACTTTGGGCCTTATTTCCTTGCTTACACGACTTAGGCTTCCTTTTACTTGCCTTGGCCGAATTGGGTCATGCTTGGATGCTCTCCACAAGTTGGGCTTCATTTTATTAATGTAAGTGCTCCATTTGAAGAGTCCCATCAACTTTTAATTGGCTTCACGCATCTTTTGCTCTTCTTGGGCTAATCAACGTGTTATTCCTTATTGTTTGAATGCTCTAATTACATCCTTAAACTTCTTTAGCCTTCCTTTTATGAATGGGCCTTGAAGTTGAAGTTGTCCTTTGCTTTAGCCTTGGCTATTTGCATCATTTTTTTCTCCCTAAAATTGTTCTTTTCCCACTTAAGAATGTCTGTCCAAAATAGGTCATGGGTCCTTTAAAAGGCAGCCTAAAATTGCATTTTAAAATTTGTATCTAACAACTTTCATGGCCCAATGCATAGGCTAGGCAATAGCCCCCACATAATCTGCTAATTTCAAATTTGTTTCTACTGATTGGTCAACTTTACATCACTGCATGGGCCATGGAATAGCCTATACAATACTACCAAAAAATAAAATTTAGCTCATTTTCGAGAAATTCTTGTGCAATCGTAAAAGATACAAAAAATTAACTAATATAAAATAAAAATTCTATAAAAATAAGAAAGGTCCTAATTTTTAACATAAAAATATATACTAAAAAGATCCTAACACTCATCCAAAAGCATAATCATCAAGTAATTGACATCTTTAAGAGATGTGACCTTGCCTATCCATTCTTTGGTTAGTCACCTCTTAACTTTCTCATAAGTACTTTTTTGGTGAGTGTCTTTCTAATAGCCTTTATTTCTCTAATAATTTTGACCAAGTGATCTTCTATTTAACTAGTTTTCTGATACGAACAAGGTTGGATTAGATTCCTTACCCGTATGATTGAGAATAGTTGCCCAGATCTATCAAAACAAGTATTGGAGTTTTGATCTTCAAATCCCAACTAGACCTCTAGAAAACTTGTTTCTAGCAACCTAAGT
>CATIWR010022970.1:0-11232 GCA_949677035.1 Omphalea diandra | reverse complement strand
AAAAATGTAGAGATGTTTCCATAATTATTTTTACACTGTAAGCACTTTCTGATGTTAGACAGAAATTTTACACGAGTGTTTGACAGAAATGGGCAGACCAAAAGATGCAGAATTTTGGGATCATGTTGAGAAGACAAGTGACGGTTTGATGTGTAAATTCTGCTGGAAACAACTTAAGGGTGATCCTTCAATCTCAAGGATCAAATCTCATTTATCAGGAATTCAAGGCCGCGGCATACAAATTTGTAGTAAAGTGCCTGGTGATATCAAAGCAGCCGCTCGTGAAGCAATTCAAAGAAGAAACAAGAAGCGTAAAACAATGCCAAATTCAAGCTTCAATAATGAGGTAGATGATCCTATTTCATGGCCACAATGTCAGGGATTAGATAACCAGTTCGGAGATTTTGATTTCATACAAATGGAAGTTCAAGACACGGAAGAAGAAGCAGGACAAGGTGGCACTTTGTCGCTTTCTAATATGACAAATCATACACAGAATCATGCCGGACAAGCTGTGCAACCTGTCAAGACCACAGGAGATGAATTGCTGACAACAGAGTCGGTGGGTGAAAACTTTGAACTACATATCCAGGAGATATGGACTTGGCTAATGGATGATAATGTCTCAAGGATCGGCATTTATGGGATGAGAGGAGTGGGCAAAACCGAATTGGCGAAACGTATCAATAATCAACTTTTAAAAATTCCCAACACATTTCATCATGTTTATTGGGTCAGTGTGTCCCCTGATTTTAGTGTCCATAAACTACAAAGCACGATTGCTAGAGTTGTGAATCTAGACCTTTCAAGTGTGGATAATGAGCAGCAGATAAGAGCAGCCAGATTGTTTGAAGCATTAAGTAAAAATAAGAAGTCTGTTTTGATATTGGATGATGTGTGGAATTACATTCCCCTTAAAAAGGTGGGAATTCCTGTTAGCATGGATGGATGTAAGTTGGTTCTGACAACTCCATCTTTAGATGTGTGCCAAAAGATGAGTTTCCAAAAGAATGTCAAAGTAGAGCTGCTTTCTAATGACGAATCCTTTGAATTTTTCATGAGAGAACTAAGGCGTGAAGCAGTACCTGAAGGAGTTGAAGAGATTGCGAAATCCATTGCAGATAAATGTGAGGGCTTGCCATTTGGGATTGAATTGATGGCAAGAAACATGAGGGGAGTAGATGACATCTGTGAATGGAGGGATACATTAAACAGAATAGAAGAAGGAATTTTGACTCAAGAAAAGCTGGAAATATTTCATAGATTGAGTCTTAGCTATGATTATTTAAATGATTCAGCGTTGCAGCAATGTTTTTTGTATTGTGCATTATACACATATGATTATAAGATCAGAAGAGAAGAGTTGATAGATAATTTAATTGGTGAGGGAATAATAGAAGAAATGGATAGCAGGCAAGCAGAATTTGATAGAGGCCATTCCATGCTGAATAGACTTGAAAAAGTTTGCTTGTTGGAAGGTTTTAATGTGTTCAATAATGATGATAAAAATTACAGAGAAGTGGAGATGCATATCTTGCTTAGGGATATGGCCATCCAAATGATGAAAGTGAATCCACCACGAGCAATGGTTCAGAGTGGTAAAAAGTTGAGAGAAATGCCAAGTTTGGAGAAATGGCCAGAGGATCTTGTGAGATGTTCATTAGTGAATAACTGGATTGAGATTCCATTTGGTTACTCACCAAGGTGTCCCAATCTCATAACTTTACTGTTGGGTGGCAATCGTTATCTGAGATCAATTCCCGCTTCTCTTTTTGAGAAAATGAATGGCTTAAAGGTGCTTGATCTTTCTAGAACTGGTATTGAAGAATTGCCAGGTTCTATCTCTCATTGTGTGAATCTAACTGTATTATTGCTCCGTCAGTGTGAGTTGCTAAGGAAGGTGCAGTCATTATCTGAGCTTAGGTCATTGAAGAAGTTGGATCTTAATTATTCTTGGAAATTGGAAGAAGTGCCTCAAGGCATAGAAATGCTATTCAATCTCAGGTATCTGAATCTTAATGGAACATATATAGAGGAGTTACCAATTGGGATATTACCAAAGCTTACCTATCTGCAAGTCCTCAAGCTTAGCTTTTCATTCACAGTTAAAGGAGAGGAAGTAGCGTCTTTGATGAAGTTGGAATGCTTGAGTTGTCGTTTCAATGATATTGGTGAGTGGAACACGTATTTAGCCTCAAAACGTGCGATCAATCTAAGCCAATATTATTGTGTCGTGGCAGGAAGCGCGGGCACATACCCTGATATGAGTAAAGACGGAAAAGAAGTTTGTTTTGGGGATTGCAAAATTGAGAAAGAGGAAGATGCAATCTTCCTCCCAGAAGATCTTCAGCGTATAGTTATTGATCATGTGGAGGGATTAAGTTGCTTGTTGAGTAGGAGGAGAGACGGACGTGCGTCACTTTCATCACCAACAATAATACCTTTTTCCCTTAGAGAATTTATTATAAAAGAATGTCCAAGTATGAGGAAGTTGTTCCCCGTTGGGTTCTTGTCAAACCTTCACAATCTGGAACTTATTCGTGTTGAAGATTGCAAAAATATGGAGGAGCTAATAGCAATGGAAGAAATAGAAGAAATCAATGTCAGTATTCAATTCACTTTCCCTAAATTAAGGATTTTCGATTTGGGTGGATGCCCAAGTATGAAGAAGTTGTTTCCTGTTGGGTTGTTGTCAAACCTTCACAATCTAGAAGAGATTGATGTTTCTGACTGTGAAAATATGGAAGATCTGATAGCAATGGAAGAAATAGAAGAAAGCAATGTCAGTATTCAATTCACTCTCCCTAAATTAAGGAATTTCAGGTTGAGTGGATGTCCAAGTATGAAGAAGTTGTTTCCTGTTGGGTTGTTGTCAAACCTTCACAACCTAGAAGAGATTGAAGTTTTTAATTGTGAAAATATGGAGGAGTTGATAGCAATGGAAGACAAAGAAGAAAACAATGCCGGCATTCAATTCACTCTCCCTAAATTAAGGAATTTCAGGTTGAGTGGATGTCCAAGTATGAAGAAGTTGTTTCCTGCTGGGTTGTTGTCAAACCTTCACAATCTGGAACTTATTCGTGTTGAAGATTGCAAAAATATGGAGGAGCTAATAGCAATGGAAGAAATAGAAGAAATCAATGTCAGTATTCAATTCACTCTCCCTCAATTAAGGATTTTCAGGTTGAGTGGATGTCCAAGTATGAAGAAGTTGTTTCCTGCTGGGTTGTTGTCAAACCTTCACAACCTAGAAGAGATTTATGTTTCTAATTGTGAAAATATGGAGGAGCTGATAGCAATGGAAGAAATAGAAGAAAGCAATGTTAGTATTCAATTCATTCTTCCTAATTTAAGGACTTTTTATTTGAATGACTTGCCAAAACTAAAGAGCATCTGTAGTAGTGGAAAATTGATCTGCAATTCTCTCCATGTTCTTACTGTTAAACACTGTTGGAAGCTAAAGAAGATGCCATTTTCTCTTATATTGTTGGACGACAATGGCCAACCATTGCAACATCTCCCTTCTCTTGAATGGATCTTTGTATATCCAAGGGAATGGTGGAACTCTGTTGAATTGGAACATCCTAACGCCAAGAATCTTCTCGAACGGTTTGTATTGCGTTTTTAGAAATTTTTCACTGGAAAGAGATTGGATAAGTTTTGGTCCTTTTAATATTTGTCATCTTACTTTGAAACAGGAAGTGATTGTAGTAGTAGTAAATATTAATTTATTTTTTTAATGTAATATTTGATTTATGTATTTATATATTTTGGATGATTTTTTTTTTTATTGTAACATCCCACAAAAGCACTGATTAAGAATCCTAAGTACCGACTCTTAAATTATTGATAGTGAAAAATCTGTGATTTGCAATACAACATTACCTTAAAAAAAAAAAAAGAAAAGTGAATTATGTTAAACTAAGAATACAATATTTCACTCTTTTGCATGCTATCTTTCAATAATGTTCAAGTAATAAAAAAGAAAGCAATAAACTTATGAATAAAGAAATTTGTAACATTGTGAATTTATAAAAAATAATTCATAATTTACAGTATATACTACAAATAAAAAATTTAATCAAAACACTTAAAAAATAAATTAAAAATATCACAATTTCTAAAATTATAAAACAAAAATAATCATGAATTTGTGTTTTAATTTCAAATATAATATTATCAAAGAAAAAATATCATTTGATTTCATATATACATATGTGTGTGTGTGTCAATATTAATTATCAAAAAATTTAACAATAAAATTCTATTTGTTAAAATTAGACATGATTTTTTCTTAATATTAATATTATCAATCATAATTCTATTGTTAAAATTAGGCATGATTTTTTCTTAATATTATCAATATTATTTTTTCTTTAAAAATTAGGCATGATTTTTAAATATATCTCATTTTTATTTTTTAACAATAAAAAACATAAATTTTATTTTTTCCTTTTAAATCAATCCTCCAGTCAAATTCTAGATATTTTAACCTTTATAATTAACCTAATTAGATCCACAATCAACTTTTAGTGCTCGTTAGAATAATATTTTTATTTTAGGCTATTTAGTCTAGAATTCTAACAAGAAATATAAAAAATTAATTTTTTTATATTTTTATCTCAATAAAAATAATTATAATTTTTAAATCAATAAAAATTAATTTTCAAAATTTGTAATAAAATTGGGCAAAAATTAAATTGTAATTATTTTTATTAATAACAAATTAAAAAATCAAATCTTTATTCCTTTGATAAAAAAAATAGATCCAAATAAATTGATAATGAATTAAATCTATGCTGGACCTAAAAATATGTGCTATTTAAATTAATTATTGAGAATAATTAGATATTAAGTATTTAATTCTTAAATATTTATTGTTTGGGATGAGGGAAAGAGTAAACAAATTTTAGAGTGAAAATATTTTGGTTGATTTTGATTTTTCTCAAGTTTTTCAAAATTTTTAAAATTATTATTTTAAAAATATAAATTATTTCTATTAACATAAAATATGATAAATCAATTATTTCTATTAACATAAAATATAAAAATATAAATTACTTTTAGGTTGCAGAATATTTTTGGTGATTTAAAAATTTAGATTTTTTCAGTGTCTGTTCAAAACATCTTAGAAGACATGATTTTCAAATATATTCTAGAATATTTTGCAAACTGTTATGCATTAACTTGAAAAGATAATTAAATTAGTTTTAAAATCAATTAAAAATATTTAGTTTTAGTCCAAAATTGTAGCTTTTCTAATAGCATGTTGTATTATGTTTTGCATTGTTATTATAAAAATCTGATTTTATTTGTTAAATTATCATATTTTTAGATTTTAAAATATTTTATTTAATCAGTGTAATTTAATTGCTTTAATAATATCTCTAAATATTATTTTTTAAATAAACTTTTTACTCACAAAATTAATAATAAAGAAATCTATAATTAATTAAAAAAGAGAATTTTGTTCTAATTTTTACCTCTCAAATTAACTGTTGATAATGACAATGTCGAATTCACCCTTATTACATAAGAGAATCCAATTTTTCATTATTGTGGATTCTAAGAGACTCCAAAGATTTAAAAATAAAAAATGAAAAAGAATGAACCTAGACTAGTCTAAATAAAGATAAGAAATTGAGGGCAGGGAGGAAATTATTGGAGGACTAGTTATGAAAATTTCAGGTAAATAAATTATAATAATATATATACACATATATGAAACAAATGAAAAAATATAAAATTTTCCCCACATTTCAATTTCAAACTTGTTGATTCTTTTTTTTAGTTTTTTTTTTTATCTTCTTTTAGGATGGTAATTAATTAATTTTCTTACTAACTGTAATAGAAAAAAAATGAGAATTACTTTTTTGGTCATTTAAACTAATAAGAAATATTAAATAATTTTTCAAAAACCAAGAAATGAAATTTAACGTATTAAAAAAAAGTTGTACATTTAATTTAATTCTTGTAGCCAAAAAATAATGTTTAGAAGTGTATAATATTATACCTATATTTAAACTTATGATCTAAAAAAAATCTATAATGAATTTTTCTAGAGAAACAGAGTAAAATAAAATTCTAATATTATCCTAAGAGTAATTTTAATTATTAAAAAATGATTTAAATTGAATTTTTTTTCATGATATTAAGGAAGTAGTAATAAAAAATTTTGATAGACCGTTCCCATGCCTCCTTTGTTGTCATCTTGACTGAAGGCATCACACAATCAGATGAGAGGAATGAAAAAATTCCACGACAGTAAGAGATCGGAACGGTCTTCGGCATATATAAGGAACGACATTGTCCTCCTCTTATTTGCCTGAATAAGATCATTCCTATCAATAGATCGACATGCAGGCATTCATTCAAAACGTAGATAGAAGTATGATTAACAGTGTTGTCATTAAAATAGATGTAAGGCACATGTGTCTCAAAGCCCAACATAATCGTCATTTTTAAGCCTTTGAGCGGAGAGAGACCTGTAATAGAAGCATTTGCCTTCTTTTACACCTAAACTAGGGAAAGAAGAAGCCATTGAAGACGCCCAAGAAATCAAGGCCAAGAAGATGATGATGATAAAGCAAATAAGAGTAAGTAAAAAGAGCATATTTGCATAAAATTATGGAAATGACAAAGTCTTTTGCTAATAGAAACAAGGACGATACAATGAGGAAATCAACTGTCTTTTTTGATGAAAACTACAATATGATTTGCATTATTACACTATAATATCATAATTAATAATTTATCATCGGGTTAAATAAATGTTATTATTTATTATTAAATTAGATAAAATTCAATGTCGTTGAATTATATGGAAGTTTTTATTCACTATTAGATTAGACTACATTATTTAATGGTATTATAAAATCCGTCACTATAAAATTTACCATCTTTTTCTGTTAATACGATTTGTGTCTGATTTCCAGTCCACAAAAGAAATTTTGAATTTTCTATAACCATTACATATTTATAAGATTAGAATTTTGGATTGATTATCAAACTATTAATGGATCCTAAATTTTGCCATAATTAAAGTTTGTTTTATATATTTGCGTTTGCACCCAAATTATTTTGCCCAATCCAGTAGTTTGTCTGACTCATAAAATAAATTATTTGATTTATTTATTTAATTAAATAATTTTTATTTAATGGATAAATAGATAAATAGTTTTTATTTAATAAAAATTATTATTTGAAGTAAAAATAAAGCCAATAAGCTAATTTACAGTTACAGAGTGACATGCAAAGTAATAATGTGAAAGTGGCTAAAAAGATAGGAAAAAATGAAAAACATGGAGCATCAAGCAAAAAGTGGAAAACGTATAATTGTATTTGCATACTGGTTACTCCTTGGGCTCTATACAAGGGAAGTCACTCAACAAAAGGACAAACTCCAAAATCTTCAATACTATAGATAATACTCAATCCAATTTCTCAATAGACAAAATCTCTATTAATTTCATAGCTCTTTAACTAAAATTTCATTTGCAATCAAGTTTATTATAGCATGTTTATTGTTCTTTTTATCAAAAGCATTCAATAAATATTTGTTTTTATTGCAAACATGTTAAACATTCAATTCAAAGCAATTTCTTTGAGATTTCAAGCATTCGCTCTTTAACTTTCATCACTGCAATCAATTACTCTTTAATTTGCATTCAAGTTTTTGATTCTCTAAACAAATCCAAGCAAACTATAGTAAAGGAATTTGGGAGATCCAATTTCCATTTGATTTGAAGTTAGGAAAGACACATTCAATTCAATAGTCATTGACATCACTTACGTGGCACGCCCAAATTCGAACAGAAAAATTTGTGATTAAACAATATGACACTACAAAATTTTAGACATAAATACATTATATTGTACTTAAATAATGTGGCAAGATTAAGGATATTGAAGTGGTAACATTGAAACAAAACAGTATGAAAGTGGGAAATTGAACTTGTTCTTCATTAATGAGTGAGCAATGTTTATTTGCAAGAAACTATCAACTAACCCAGCTACAAACACTGAAAACAAGGCAAACCATCTAACAAACTCTATAACTACTATTAAATTAATTGCAGTCTGTTAGAAATCCAGTTGCAAGCTCCCGCCAATTCCAACAATATTGTGGCTGAAGAAGAAAAATGAAAAAGCTTCTAAATTAGCTCCACTGGACTGAAATGCAACGGTGTCGTGTATACCAAAATGTTTAATGAGCTGAAAAAGAGCAACATGGCATCGTTTAGTTTTGTAATTATGCTTCTGATAAAGAAAGGTTATTAACTTATTATGGCATTTTTTTCGTCAACAGTAATTACCACTTTTAAATCATAACTTGACAATTACTAAATATGATAATTTTTTGAAGTAAATTTATACTGTGGTGTATCTACAATTATATTATAATATCATTGCATCATAAAATTTTAAATTATGTCTAAAATTTTTTAAATATTTCTGAAAACTTTAATTATTATCTTAAATAATTTTATTTAAAAAATTATTCAAAATAATTATACATCATAGATAAAATTGTTAGTTGAATATTTTTAAAAATATACTGTTGTGAGAGATTTTGTCTCTTTTTTTTTTAGAATTTTAGTGATTTGAGATCGATTGATTAGTAATATATAATGATATATTATTAGGCATCGTCTCTCAAATTTGTTTTGACATACTATATGAATTTTAGTCCAATTATTCTATAACACCATATCTGATAGTAATCTCTATAATTGATAAAAATGTAGAGTTATCGAAAAATATTCATGGTGAAAATAGAACTATAATTTTGAAGCTGAGTCAATGTGCAAATATTAGTTGTGTTGATGATTGAGTTTATATTGATACTCTAGATCATAAAATGATTTTTATTTTTTTTTTGTAGATGTTATATGACTATTTATGAATGAAAATATTTTCTATTATTCTAAAAAAATGATATATAATAAATTTTATAAAAAAGAGTATTAAATGGTTGAGAAGCATTTTCTTTTATCCTGTCTTTTTTCTTTCATTTGAATTTCCCTCGTTCACAAGTCATTTACAACAGTTAAAGGGCGGCTATAAACTTTTCATGGCTAATAGTAGTCTCTCCTTTTAGTTATTTTTCATGTTCTTTTTTTGAAAAATTTACTTTAGTGAGTTTTATATTTCTTTAGATCTGTTGATTCTTTTTCTTCAAATTTATTGAATATAGAGTTATGTTACTCTTTTTTATGGGATTTTTAGTTTTCGTTTTCAAAGTTACCATTGTTGGTAGATTTGAAATTTTTTATTGTATTTATAATTTCATTGTGATTGTGTGATTTTTTAAATTTATAATTGAAAGATAATTTAATAAATGCAAGCCTACTAAATAGGACAATAAATTTATATTTGAAGACTGAAAAGATAATGTGTTAAATGATAACTAAAAATTAGCATCTAATGAAGTGCGTAGACCATTGATTAACTAAGTTTATGACCACATCAATTTGATTTGACATTTTAAAGAGTAATTTCTGCTATTTATTTCTTTTTAATGAAAATTTTCATTTGTGAAATTTTTACATAATAAAATTTTATACCTATGAATTATTCTATATGTTCAATTAATGAAATCATTTTATTTTATTTTTTAAAAAAAGTAGAATAACCTTAAGTTTTCTTTCTAATTCTCATCATAGTGATGCATTAGTTATCAATTTCTTATAAAGCGAGGTATACATTCAATTATTTATCCTTTTCTTTTTTTGTTAAATAAAATGAAGCAGAATACAGATGCTCAGGTAAACACTGCACTTTCCCTGTTGTCTTAATGGCAAAATGCTCCAGCAAGACCAGTCGTTTTCTCAACACCGGGATGCGTGGAAGGTAGAGTGAAATGGCAGAAACCACATGTAGGCTTTGTAAAATGTAACATTGATTTCTCTAACTCGGGTAAGATGAGGTTTGGGTGGGCGATTCCAGATAAACATATTAACGTGGTAGTAGCCAAGAACGGCGTTGTCCCAGGCTTAATGGACCCTGCAATTGCTGAGGCAATGAGTTGCAGGGAAACTCTGAGCTGGCTGAAAGATTTAAGACTAGCTAATATTATAGTCGAAATCAATGCTCTTCAACGACAAAGTAATGATATTTCTTATTTTGGATTGATTATGTTTGATTGTAAAGCCCTTGCCAAATTGCCCATATTCTTGCAAGAGCAGCTGGCTGTGAATCGAATTGGGGGAGTTGAGACACTTAACTCCCTCCTTCTATTTTGGATGTATTTGCTATTGACTTGAGTTAATGAAGCTTTGCTTATTATTATTATTTTTTTCTTTTTATAAAAATGATGCATAATTCCTTACTTTGTCCAAATTATTACATTGGAGGAAGGTAAACAAATTGTTTGTCATGCTTTAATGGCGGCATGGCACTTAAAAGGATGGTTGCCAACATCTTTTCCACCATAAATAGGGACTCAAGAAATAATTAACTAATTAACCAATGAGCTATATTACACGTCCAAATCCTTGAGCCTAATTAACTAATTAATATGTACCGTTAGGAGTTATGGATACTCTTAAACTAAGCAAAATGATTTAATTCAATATAACAAAGCAACCACATAGAGATTCTAAAATAAAACTACAATTGTGGATAAAATTTTCTTCAGTATTTAGTCATAAAGCAGTTTAGCAGATTGGATTCTTGCTGTTTTACTGTCTTTCTTCATAACTTTCTCAACAGACTTCTCATTTTTTGATATAGCTTTTGCCATGCCTTTCATCTTTCGAACATTTTTGGATCTCTTCATTGGTCTTCCCCTCACCTTTCTGTGCCAAAAGAGGTACATGATTAGACAATGACACCATCTGAGGGGAAGCTTTGAACAAGATAAGAAACACATGGCAAACCAAAAATTTGTCAAATGAGCAGAAGCATTTTCATCCACCCGATCTTGATAACGAGCAAATTAAACAAAAAATTTAAGACATACTACAGGGGAGGGAGAGGGAGACAAAGCTTTATCCATTAAAGAACAACCAAAAACTAAAAAGTGGGCAATATTCCAGATTCATTTCTATACTTATATATGAAAAATGATACAAGCAAAAAAAAAAAAAATTCAGTAAACTCAGATCCAGAATGATAACTCATCTGCTATTAACAAACAGGGTAGCCAGCTGTACACTTAAAACCCAACCCACCAGAATAAAGAAGAGAACCAACCAACCTTCCAATGCGCTCAGTGGCATAATGGAATAT
>CATIWR010022968.1:0-15652 GCA_949677035.1 Omphalea diandra | reverse complement strand
ATAAAAATAATATCATAATTTGAAACTCAATTAATGCACCATTATTAATTGTGTTAAAAATTAAATTTATATTAATAATCTAAATTTTAAAGATATTCTATTATAAATACCATATGATTTAATTATGAATATAAAAAATCTTCATTACTCTAAAAAAAATTAAATCACGGAATTTAAGTAGAAAATCTTGAGGATTAATTTAGTTGTCAAATGAATTATTAGTCTTTTTTTTTTTCACGATCATAATTGTGATTTTGAAACCAAAACACAATGTAACAAAATAAATCGAAGCACAAAGATCATATTTTTCCTTTTTATTAATATTGACGGTGTATTTATATATATAAAATCAAGTTAAGAAGGATAAAATTCAACACTGTGTATAAAAATTGATTCATAATTATTAAAACATAATATTGTATGAGATTATAGAACATTTAATTATTGATTGATAAAATCTTATGAAAATTGAATGGGATTCAATAGAAAATTTTAATACTTAAATAAACAACAATTTTTCTATCTTTTTCTTTTTTAGTTAATTTGGCTCCGCATTTTCCGCAATCATATGAAAGAGAAATACATCAAAATCCAAGCAAATGTGATTGGTTGTTACTTTATACTCTGAAATGTGATTGGTTACTTCCACGAATTTCCAAGTACCACTGGGCCCCACGACCATGGCTACTCTTCCTTTTGATTTTTCTCTCTGTTTTGCAGAACCAAACACCAAAGAAAGTTGCATTGTTTATTCAACTCGAATCATTAGGACAGCAAAGAAATCATGTCGGCTCGAAAATCTGAGACATGGGCTCTGTTTTTGCTTCTCGTCTGTTCCATCTTCTTTCATCCATCCATGTCCCACCTCGATTCTCGATGGGTAGCTAAGAAGAGACAAATGAGAGAAAAAGTTCGAGAAATGTAAGTTAATTTCACTATAATCCTGTTGATGATTCAATTTGAGGTAGAATTTGGGTTGATTTCGAAAAGTTTTTAATTTATGCGGTGATTGGATTCATGGGTAGCTCAAAATTTGTTATATTGGATTGAAGAGAATTTTTTTCTTTTTGGATGTATGGTATTCATATCTGCCAATAATACTTTGTTTAAATAGCTAAATAAAGTGCGGGAGTGAAAGATATAGATTTGTTATGTTGCCATATTGAGCTTAATGCTACTATTTGATTTGGTTGAAGTGTTCTTGTTGAATTGATTACACTGTAACTGGAAGCTGCAAACTAATATGGATTCAGTCCGGGCTTGTTAATAACAACTAAAAATTAGAGAAGAAGCAAAAGTAAAGATCTTTAGTTAATTTGTTCGGAACTTGGGATCATCAAACTGGTTCTCAGCCAATTGATTTTCTCCTTTACTTCAGGTTCTACCATGCGTACGAAAACTACATGACACATGCATTTCCGGTCAGTTCATGTTCTTTATCATTCTATTTCTCTATTGTTTAGATCAGCATTTCTTTCCTTGAAGTTTGTGGTCTTGAATTTATTCTATCAACTCGCAGCATGATGAGCTAAAGCCTCTTACCAAATTGTTCACTGACTCGCTTAGTGAGCTTGGAAATCTGAAGGTATTGTGTTATATACTACGAGTTGAGATTACATAACCCTTTTTTTTTCCTTGAGGAAACGGTTTATGTAATATTTTATTACAAAGCGAAATTGACAATTTGCAATCTTGTTTACAGCTTGAGCACTTACCAAAGGACTATAATGGATCTGCTCTGACACTTATTGAATCATTGTCTAGGTATATTAAATAAGAAATTTGTTGATGTTGAAGCTGAAAATATAAATGTATCCTTTATATCTTCATGTCGTCTATTTAATTATCCAGTTCTGGTGCGTTCTTACTGTTGTTCATGATTTTTAGAACAATATTCTGATACGAATTCTTTCTATCTATTTTCTTGTTATATCTTCATGTCGTCTATTTAAATATCCAGTTCTGGTGTGTTCTTACTGTTATTCATGATTTTTAAATCAATATTCTGATACGAGTTCTTTCTGTATATTTTCTTTCACAGCCTTGTTATTTTAGGCAACCACACAGAATTTGAAAGGGCAGTTCTTTGGCTTTCTGAAAATTTAACATTTGATATTGATGCAAGGGTGAACCTATTTGAGGTACTAATTGTTAATCTTCCTGGAAAAACTTTGATTCTGCTGATTGTTATTTATTGTGCTTCACTTGGTAGTTTTGGTTTTTAATTTTTAAGTTTTCAGACGTATAATTTAATGCCTCCAATGGTGCTCTCCTTATGTTTTATTTATTTTTATTTTTAATTTTTTCTGCAGTGTAATATAAGAGTTCTTGGAGGACTGGTTTCTGCTCATGTTCTTGCAACTGACTCTAAAAACAGGTTGGTTCAAGGATCTTACAAGAATCAGCTGTTAGTGCTGGCTGAAGATTTAGGGAAACGTTTCCTACCTGCATTTGACACACCCACTGGATTGCCATATGCCTGGATAAACTTAAAGGTACTGCCTGAAGTGTGCTTGATTTTAGGAAAGAATGTATTTCACTTCTCAAATAAATTTGGAATTTGTGATGAGTACCAGATTTCAATTTTTATCTTTTACATAAAAAACATGCAAGCTTACAAATTTTACTAAAATTATGACTACAAGTCACTATATCTGTAATAAGAAGAAAAGTTGTGGTTCCTTGACAAAATACAAGCCACAAAATACTGGCCATTCTATCTCATACAAAATAATATACTGTGTATGTGTGATTTCATGGTGAAATGAATTTATTGTTACATTTAATATCAGTTATTATTCTTGCTAACTACTCTCTCCATCCCAAAAAGGTTGTCCACTATCCTTTTTGGGATGTCCCGAAATATATGCGCACTTTCATTTAATAAAAAATATTTATAATCAATTTTCTTAATTTACTTTCATTAATTATTAAACTAGGTAAATTATATTTACTTTAAGTAGTCAAGGGTTTAAATTGAAAAATATACTATAAATTATGAGTTAACAAAACATTAAATATATTTTCTTAGATAATAGTATTTTTTGGGACGGATGGAGTATTATTCTTTACAACTAAAATATCTTATTTTGCAAATGGATGACATCTTTTGAGAAATAGCTAAATATGAGACCAGTAAAAAATGTTCTTTATACACCATGATCTTAATGAATACAACTTGTCTGTTATCTCAATCAACATTTACCCTTTCTAGTTTTTCCTTTGGTAGATGTTTACCTTTCTAGTTTTAGGAAGCTTGAATCTATTCTTCCACTTTTGTCTGTAAGAGGGATATATGACTCTGCAGCACTGCAAATTTCTGTGGACAGTATGGAGTCATGGAGAATGAGACAACTAAAACAAGCGCCTCAGAGTGTGGTGAGAATCTTACTGTTGCAGTTTAAGACAATGCTGTCACAACAAGATGTGCTTTCCTGAAATCAGTTCTCTTTCTATATGTGGATTCAGGTTCTCTGATTCTTGAAATGGGAGCGTTATCACAATTAACTGGTGATCCTAAGTACGAATCTGTAGCTTTACGTGCTGTTCGGAAGTTATGGAGTATGCGTAGCTCATTAAATTTATTAGGCACAACGTTAGACGTTGCAACTGGGGAATGGATTGAGCATTCATCTGGAATTGGAGCTGGTACATGCCTTTTTTTATTTAAGCGCTAGGTTCTGTATCACGGAGTTTATTGGGTTTCTCAAAAATAACATGATAATTATTCACATTAAACAAGATTGTTGAATTGTTTATTATTTTTGAAATATATTAGATAATCTGATTTGCATTGCTCGAGTTTTTAAATTTATCTCAGTGATGTGATTTTTGTATTTTATGGTTCTGGATTCTGCATGGCTTTGTTCAGGGGTTGATTCATTCTATGAATGTCTTTATAAGGCTCACATTCTTTTTGGAAAGGAGGATTTCTGGAGAATGTTTCATTCTGCTTATCTTGCTGCACAGAAATATTTCAGACATGGCCCATGGTATTTCACTGAGAATATTATTTCTAAGATTTTTTAGGGTTCGCTTGAACACTTTTTTCTTCCTGATTCTCTCTCTCTCTGTATATGCGTGTCTTTGTGTGCATATGTGCATACTTTTTGTCTTCATTTCTTTATTATCTTCTTTCCATTTGAGAGAGAAAGGAAAGGAATGGAGATGGAGGAGGGAAGAGGAGTGTTAGAATATGTTGGAATAACTGTGGAATTAGATGATTGATTTGCTCTTTTTTTACTCTAAATTTAGGTACCATGAAGCTGATATGAGAACTGGAAAAGCAACTTATTGGCAGTTGACGAGCCATCAAGCATTTTGGCCAGGTCTACAGGCAAGTAACTGAAGTCATATATATGATGCTGCATGAAAATTTGTTAGTTCTGAAGTTGAGTATGATCTTAATATTTAGCGTTTGTAATTAGGTTCTTGTTGGGGATATTGCAGCTGCCAATTCATCACATCGGGAATTTGTTTATTTGTGGGAGAAGTTTGGGGTGCTACCAGAAAGGTATCATGGCTCACAAATCTATCATCTCGACTGCTGTTTATTGCCATTAGTTTTTCTTGTTGCCATCACTGCTGGCTTCTCTATAGTTTTAGTTTGGTCTTATTAATGGCGAATATTAATGTTGGGTAAACCATTTTATTTTTAGGTATTTGCTAGACTATCAAACAATTCATCCTACAGAGAAGTATTATCCATTGCGCCCTGAATTTGCAGAGTCCACATTCTACTTATATCAAGCAACTAAAGGTCTGGTTGTCATCTATGGCAATTTTAGTGTTTTTATGCCCTTGAAAGTTTTTAATTTGGCAGTTCCTATTACATCCTACCCTCATTATCACTTCTCTTTTCTTTTGAGTGATATACCTTAGTGGTATTTGAGGAAGTGTATTAATTTATGCTTCCCAAGATGTAAACATTAAAAAATAAGTTTACCTTTATTTGCCAATTTTAGCGTCCTCAATTTAATAGACTATGATTGCACACAATGAGGATTGAGGCAGGCATCTTTGAGCTTCTGCAGGCATACATCTAGCCATAGTATGTAGAGTATACCATTTCCCTGCTTAGATCGTGTTGCATCTTGTAAGCAAAACTGAGAAAAAAATCTTGATTTTTTGTAATCTGAACTTGTAAACATTGCCTTTGCATGTCCTAGATCCATGGTATATGCAAGTTGGAGAATCAATCATTAATTCTCTTAATTCATATACTAAAGTGGAAGGAGGTTTTGCGAGCATTAGAGATGTGACAACCATGCAAAGGGAAGATCATCAGCATAGTTTCTTTCTTGCTGAAATGTAAGCTTTCTTTTCTCTTGCATGCAGTTTTAAACAAACTTCTTTGCAACTAGGTGTCTTGGAGATTTGAATTAAAATCTTATGTAATAATGCCTTCCAATTCCTTTCTTTTGTAGGTGCAAGTACTTATATCTTCTGTTTGATGATTCATTTTTGGTTGATCAAAATTATATATTCACAACCGAGGGTCATCCACTACCAGTGCTAAGTACTTGGCATGAGAGGCTTCCAGAGGCATACATCCCTTCAAACTGGACTTATGTCAAGGTCTTTCTTATACCTTTCTCCACGTACAATGTTTCATTTCGGAGGGGATTTATCCTGATCGAGCCAAAAAAAGTTCCTGGTTCCATCAAGAACTTACACATTCCCGAAATGATTTGTTGAAATCATTACCTCAATTTTTCTTTCAGAATTGCAATTATTGGATTGCTTTTCATTTCATTTGTTCTGGAAACAAATGCTTGGACCCATTGGCAACTGAAAGTATTTACTCGTGCAGAGGGAAAAGCAAATGAAACAAGCAAGTGCTATGTCTCGCCAAGTCTGTCCAGCGATAAGTTTGAATTCAGGAGATGGTGGCCAAAAGGTCGAGAGTGCTTGCCACGTCCCGGATGCCCGTAGTGACCACAGGTGTTTCAGCGATGAGGAATGTGGTGTTGACTCAACCAGCTGTAGACGAAGATCATGCAGCACGGCTGGCTACTGCAGGTTATGGTTGCTCGTATGATGCGCCAATAGAAACAGATGTTCCTTTTGACATACAGCAAACTTATCATCGAAAAGAGAAGGAAAAATAAAAAAAATTAATATAATTACATTATTTAAATGAGTTTATTTTTTAATATATAATTAAGTTTACTAACTCCATTATGAGTCTATAAATGAACTATTTACAAACTTAAAATAAGTTGAATAAACTTTAATTTAGATTTAATTTGTTTATTAAAAGAGTTTGAAAATTAAATTTTGAGAATACTTATTTACTATAAATAAAGTTAAACGAATTTTTATGAAATCGAGCTTTTAAATCATTCACGAACTTTTCATTCATTTGCAACCCTAATTGGAATCAATATAAGTTGGCAGTGAGTCGGGCCTTTTTTTTGGGTCATGGTATAATGGGAGAGAAAGAGTTAAATTAAAGATCAAAAAGTTATTAGTCATACACAACTATCGAAATCAAGTTTGAAACCTATTTGCAAATATAATTCCATTATTCTTAATTAATACTTGTTTTATAATCAACGACATGAATGTCAAAATTAGTTCCCCTTCTTGTGATATATGGATGAGAACAATAAAAAAATTTTTAGGTAAACTCAATTCACTAATTAAGATTATGAACTTTCATTGTATATTTGATATATAATATTTTTTATTTAAAATTTATTAAATTAGATATATTAAATACAAATTATCTAATTATAATTATCTACAATTAATTAGTGTATATATTTTATATATATAATAAAAAATTTATAATCCTAATTGACAAACTGAATTCAGTGAAGACAAATTCTCGCTAACAAAGAGGGGAAGGATGAAGACAGGAAACTTTAATTGCTTAACTGACTACATATATTAAGATCTGTTTCCTGAAAAACCACTCTCATCTCATCTACGTATTTATACTATAATTACAAACAACAGAAGTGGCTAGTTTAGTCAAATCAGTAGCAAAGCAACAATAGTATATAAAGTGCAAACCAACCCTTCACTCTGCACTCGTACACTTCTTTCAAAACTAGGTAGTAGCTAGCAGCCATGGCAGTTCGTTTTCTTCTTCTATCGGCGGTTTTGCTGCTCTGCCTTGCAGAGGTAATGATGTATATTTATTTATCATAATGACTGTGCAATCACTTATTATATATTGTTTTTGCTATGTGGATGTGTTTACTAGTTGCCAGGTTGGTTAGAGGTGGAAACAGGAGACTGATGCAAGAAATAGGTACGTGGGTCTTTAATTTGAGCAAAGCTCACTCGCTAAGCTAAGGCACAGAGTTACATTTTCTTATCTAATTCATTAATCCTTTTATCTATGTCAATGTTTGATGATTTAGGAATTTTAGGCTTTTATATGACCTTTTTATGGATCTCCTTCACATGCAGCCCCAGGATTGGGCTTCAGGGTTTTTTAATAATACTACTTTTAGTCAATGTGAGTTGGGCTTTTACCTTTCATTGATGTTGAGGGGCCAATTTAGGCCTGTCAGTGATTACCCAACTGGAAGAATGTACTGGGCTTAACCAAAGATTTTCTCAGTAGGCCCACTCTGAACTTGGTTATAATTCAATTTTGTGTGAATTTAGACTCAGCCTACGTAACTTGATGTCATGGTGAATTAATTATCAAAACTGAGTGATGAGAGATTTTGTTTTTTCCGTTTTGTTTATTGAAAATTACGAAAAAATATTTTCTTAAGAACTAATTAATGTTGATATAAATAATGAATGAATATCAAATTAAATCTTTATAGTGGAAATTTAAAAAGAAAAAATGATCCAAAGTAATGCTTTGCTTGAATGAATCCACCCATAAATTGAGAGACGTCATTCCTAAAAGTAATGATGGATGTCCAAACTTGATCCATCCATGAACTAGATGAACTCTACTTGTAAACAGATGAAAACACTGCTGACACAAACGACCACATTGGAGGAACTCTATCTATCATTTAAGTCAAAACACACCAACCCTTTTTGTCTTAATAAAAAGGAAAGCAACAGTAGCTCAAATCAAAATAAAGGAGGTAGACAGGCAAAAATTCTATATTTGCTGATCTGGGTTTGCCTTGGTTTGTGTTAATTATTTTGAAATAATGTTAGACCATTAGGGGTCATTTTATAGTACCATTATACTACGGTACAAATTATCATTTATTATTATAATTAATTGTTTGATTAGTGATTAATACTTATCTACAAGAATATTTACTATACATTTTATTTTTATCATTTGTAATAAATGTATTTAAGGCATCGTTTGTTTCACAAAAAATAATTTATTTGAGAAAAATATTTTTGGAGAAAATATTCTCTGATGTTTGGAACATACTATAAAAAAATATTAATTTTCTTTTAATTTATAAGATTATAATAAAATTTAAATCATAAATATTTTATATTTATACTATTTTTTATTTAATATAATAAAAAATACATTAAAATGAATTTTTTATGGGTTTCATTTATCATTGTCGGTAGTCAATGATAACTAATAATAATAAATATATTATTTATGTGATTTATTTTGCATTTGGATGAGTTTGTCAAAGTTTGAAAAATAATTTCTTGATTTGAAAACGATAAGTCATTTTTTTGAAAAATGACTTAATTTTTCCATTTTGACCAGAAAGGTATTTCCATTGACCCATTTTTATGGATGCACCAAATAGAGAAAATGCAGAAAATATTTTTCCTGAAAATTTTTTTTTGCGAAAATAAACGGTCTAATTTTTTTTAATCTTTTGATATCTTAATTATTAGTAACTATATTTAGTAATCAATAAATAAATAAATAAATAATCTTACACTTTTTGATATTATTAGTAGATTCATTTGTTAAAAAAAATCAAATTTACTCCTTTAACTATGAATTATTTAATTGAATCAAATCAAAATAAATATGTTATTTTTTACTAAATTTAGTCATATTTATAAAAATAACTTATTAAAAATTTAATAATAAATTATTAAAATAATTGTATTATTTAAAATTAATCTCATTCTAAATGAATACTTTATTTTTTTACTTTTATCAAAATTTTATTAACATCTAAAATTTTTTAGAACCATGTAATCTAATATGGATGAAAGAGTTTAAATTTTCTATTAAATTATTCAGCATAACTATTATTTCTATTAGTTAGAGTGTAGGTATATTATTTTTTTACCTAAGTAATATATTAATGTCTCTATTAAGTAAAAATTATTTATATTTTGCATTTATCAACTACTATATATAATAACTTTATGATATTGAAATTTCAAATTCACAAATAAAATTTTCATTGAATTTCATTGTAAATTGTATTATTTAAAAAAAATTAGAATTTTTCCATAAATGATATATAGAATTAATATAACAATAATTTGTACAAGACAAATTCTTATGTGCATATTTCTATATGTATTTTGTTATATTTGGTTATCTATAATTATTGTATTTCTGATATACAAAATTCTCTTATATATATAATATAATATTATATTCAAGTTTAAGATGACAATTTCATTATATTCGATATAAATTATGTCAATTTATTCTTAATATATTGATTTTAAAATTATAATAAATTAATATAATAATTTACTCTATCTTATAGGAATTGCAATGATTTATCTTTTTTTATTATCATAAATTATAATTTGACTATGTTATGTATAAGTTATATTGATTCATTTTTAATATCAATCAATAAACTTATAATACATTAATGTGATTCGACTAACAATTACTTCCTTTGTTCCATAATATCTGTCACTTTTTATAATTTCACAAAAATTAAGAAACTATTTAATAATCATAATTATATGAAAAAATAAGTGAACATGACCAAATTTCCCCCTTTTTAAAAGACTCAAAATTACTAATTTATTAATTACTCTAAGAATATTGATAAGGATGAAATACAAAAAATAATTAATGTTTCATTGAAGATCTAAATATGACATATAATTGGAATGTATATTTTTTAAAAAAACGACAAATACTATAAAATGGAGGGAGTAAAATATATTAATTTATTACTAATTTATTTATTAAAATAAATTATAATATATTAAGATGAAAATTTTACTTTTAAAGTATTGATATAATTTTATTTTTAAATTTTTACATTTAATATATTTAAATTTAAATGATTATATTTTATACTTGAGGACAAGATTACCAATTTTATTCTTTACGATTATAGAGTTTAGATTTTAAATTGTTTTCTATTTATTTTTATTAAAATTACTATCGTAATTAAGATTGTTATAGACATAACTTCAATAATATTATAATTTATATTTTTCAAAATATGCTTATTTTATATTTTATTTATTGTTAATAAATTCTCAATTTTTTTTAAATTTAGAATAGATTCATGAATAATAATAACTTCTATATTCTCTTAAATTCAATTCAATATTGATATAAAACTAGAAAAAAAGACTTTGAATGATAAAATATTTTATATTTGAAATTTCATACTATTGAAAAAATAATTTAATTATTGATAAATTTATATCAAGTTTATTTTTTAATTAAAATTATATTACAATGAGCTAAAAGTAAAATTACAAATTTTTAATTAAGATAGAAAATTGATCATTTATTTATAAATAAGCTGAAAATTTTTAAATTTTGTTGCTGTATATATAACATATGTAGAGCGACTTAGTTAAGTAAAAAAGATTATATCTATATTTATAGCCAATAAAATAAAATTATTTATATACTGAATATAAGTAACTAGAGTTCAAAAAATTAGACGTTAGTAAAGATTTGATAAAAAAAATAAAAAGATATAAATATTTTATTTAGAATGAGATTAGTTTTAAATAATATAATTTTTTATTATAGTTTATTTTTCAGTTTTTGACAAATTATTTTCTAAAAAATAGATTGAATTTAGTAAAAAATAAATATTTATTTTGATTTTATTGAAATTAAATTTATGAAAATTTGATCTTTTTAAAAAATAAATCCAGTGGCAATATCAAATACTATAATAAATATTATCTTTTTATTTTATTAAATTTATTAATTACTAAATATAATGATTAGCGAATTAAGACATTAAATTAATTACTAAATATAATAATTAACATGTTAAGATATTAAAAACAAGAAAGCTTAAATGCATTTAGTTTTAAATGATAAAAATAAAATGTAATAAATATTTTTGTAGATGAATACTAGTTATGGATAAAAATAACTAATTATAATAATAAATAATCAAAATTAACTAATAAATCTAATGACTATAATTTAAAGTGACATGGTATCATAATGGTACATTAGAATGACTCATTGGGATTATGCCTATCAGATTTGTTATTATTATCCGTATTTGGGAAGGTGAGAAAGATTAGGAAAAGAAAGGAAGATGGAAAAAAGGAGATGAAAATTAATTTTTTACTTATTTGAGAAAGTGAAGGTGAAGAGGGGGAAAGGAAAGTGAATATAAAATTTTTTGGTTTATACACTTTTTAAAAACCACATAGATTTGAAGAAAGAAAAGCCATCAAAATCTTTCATCATATGATTACTAATTTACCTATTAAAGAACTTTCTTTCATCCACTTTTTTTTTGAAATATTTTAATTCATTTTCATTACAAGTTTAAAATCTATTTTTGTTTATTCTTATATACGCAAAATAAATTTTACATTTTATTATTTTTCATAAGTCAAATAAATTTTCATAACTATTTTATTAGTCTAAATAATTTTTATATTCATATGAAGATTAAGAAGTATAATACATAAATATAAATTTTAATGCTTTTGAATTCATATTAAATTTATTTTTTATAAGTTAATACTAACTTAATATAAATGATAAAATAGTAATTTTAATTTAAAAACTTTTCTTTCGTCATTTTTTATAATTTTTCAAATAAGAGAAAGTAATTTATTTTTCCCTATTTTCATTATAATTCCGAATAAAATAGAAAAGAAGTTTAATATTTTTTTTCTACTATTTTCTTTCGTTCTTTCTTTGTTCACCTGCTTCACTAATAATAAAAAAAATGAAAGTTTTGAAAATTATTAGCAGAAGCAAATGAAAAATTGAAATTGGTAAGCAAGTGCAAAAATCACAATCATTCTTGCTTGGGGTATGAAAATAGATCATAATACACGAACACGATTAGTGCAATATATAAAATTAACGTGTTATAATTGAGTTTTAATGAGTTTGTATCATAAATGAGTTGACATTACTTGAAACAGGTCGTATAACAAGTTGATATGTGAAACTCGTTATAATTTGCTTAATTTAATATGTCGTGACAACTTAGCGTAATTCATTTTTAATCTGCATAATTTATGTATAATATTAAAATTAAAATGGTCATTTTTTATGTGTTATTTATTGAGAAGAATGTTGATATTTATTTGAAACTTTTACATATTTGTATTTGTTTATAAGAATATTTGAACTTTAGAGTTACATTAATCTTTATTTAGATTTTTATTGATATTTATTTCAAATTTTGAAAAATATATTAATTATGGATATTATTTTAATTGATTTGATTAAAAATAGAATAATTTTTAAATTCTAAATTTATATAGGTCAAATGGATTTTATCTGATTCTATGACTCATATACACTTCAATTAAGTAAAGAAATTATATATGTAGTTGATTTAAATTTCATATCATATTAATATTGATATATCGTGATATGATTAATAAACAATTCGTGTTGACCATAATCATATTACTTAAATGAGTTGATATAACGTGAACACAACCCGTCAATTCGTATTAACACCTCACAGTGATTTCTTGCCCCATTGAAGCAATTTTTTTTTACTTTTTTCATTTTAAATTATTCTTTTAAAAAAATAATTAGATTAAATTGTAAAGTAAAAATTATTTTATACTATAAATTTATATATATATATACACACTAAAAATATATATTATAGATATATATTTAATAAATATAGAATATATATTATTTAATATAAAAAGATTAAAAAAATCTTTTTTTTTTTTAGTGTTTACGGAAATTCAATTCGAGAGTCTCCTCGAAGACTCATGCATCAGGGGATGTAATCGCCATCCCGTCTCTTGGAGGTAAGAAAAGAACGAAAATTCTCTGCTCCATCGAAATGGATCATCACGTGAGGCTGAGAAATCCCCACTCCATCAGTCAGTGCTAGCCTCATCATTTCATTTCAACTAGTTTAACGCATCGGACAACGCACGAGTGGCTAAGAATCATGGACCATTTCAAGTGGCCAACGGTTGTCATCTTCTAACCACAACCGTGATGTGTGGCTCCGGATCAAAGATCTCGTAGCCCCATTAGGTCCGCGGCCATACAACATTTCAAGTAGGCCAATTGGCTAGTATTTTGAAAATAAGACAGTGTTGATTCCAATAAAATTAAAAACACATTTAACGATCAATTTGATTAAGTCTGATTTAACTTTTAAAGTAATTTTCATATTTTTAAGTATTATATATTTATATATTATTTTAAAAGAATTAATAATATTTTTAAATTATATTTATTATTAAATTAATTAAATAGTTCAATCAAACTGTTCGATCTGCAAATCAATTAACTGGCCAATTCACTGATTTGTTATTGGCTAAGAACATAAAGTTCATAGATTTGCATATGGATTTTATTAAGGTAAATTATTAAAAATCTTTGGGAATCTGACATATTTTTATTTTCCTTTCCTTTAAAATAATTATTTTTCAATAAATTTTGATTCAATGACATTAGAATCATATAAAAATATATTAGGTTATAAATTCAAATTGAATCAGACGTCTCTCTCTATATATATAACTAGGCTTTTTCATTTTTAAATTAAGCATATTTTTGCCTAAGCTATATAAGTTTGACTATATTTTAGTTGTAAAATTTTACCATAAAGTTTTACATCATATAGTTATCTAGAAGTTCAATTTTTTCATTGATACAAGTATAAGGAGTATAAGGACTAGTATAAGTGATTTGAAATATTAAGAATTGAATTTTATAGTGCTTGAGGGGTGGGTCTGGATGATTGTTAAATTAAATCAAATATTATTACCACAACAGATTTCGTCGCTAATTTACAATATAAACGAAGGCAGCATCCTTTTGCCCCTTTTTCTTTTACACAACCTTGATTGACCAACAACGTCTACAGCACAGCCCAACCAGGTGCCACCATCGCCGCAAGTCGCCGCCCATTCCGCCGGCTTATATAGGTACATTTTCTGGTTTTATTTATTTATTGTTAGATTTGATTTTTGTTAGTTAGGTGTTATTTTGAATTTTTATTTGAAAACAAAATGATTTTGTAGTTAAAATTAGATATAATTTTTTGAGAAAATATTTTGTATTTTTTCATTAGTTAGCTTGATTCTCGTGAAATTTTAGTTAAATCATGTTAGATTTAGTAGGAGTTGGGTTCAATTTGGTTAGGTATACTTTTGTTTAGAGTGTTAGATATATTTAATTATAATATTTTTTTTAGGGATATTTAATTATAATATTCATTAGGTACAGTTTGGCGAGTTAAATTATGAATATTAATTAGATAGATTAAGTAGTTGTATTTTACTGGTAAATATTTATCTATAGATTTATTTAGAAAAAATTTTGTTGATAAATGTTTATCCACAAATTTATCTATAAAAGTTTCCGTCATTGAAATTTTATCTATGAAAATATTGAATTAGTATTTGTTTGAATTACGTAAGACAAATTTAATCTACCTAGAAAAAATTATCTAAGTAGAATTTACTGATAAAAAAAATCATTTAATGAATTTTACTAGCTAGCTATTAATAAGAAAATAGCTAGAGCGAAATTTGGTTAGTATTCTATGGATAAATATAATTTATCAACGGATTTTTTTGAGTTTACCTAAGAAAATTTTTCTAGGTAAATTGTTTTTTTTTTTTGCAGTAATTTCAGCATAAAATAATTCTAGTGTTTAAGGAGAAAAAAACGTTTTGTTTATATTTTTCAACAGCAGGTGATTGAATATTTAAAAATTAATTGTTAAAAACTATCTACCAAAGACTTAGCTTATGTTTGGGAGGGAGGAAAATAAGAAGGGAAGGAAAATAAGGAGGAATGCCAAAAATTTTTGTCTAGGAAAAGTGGGAAAATGAGAGGGGAGGGAAAATATTTGAAATTTCCCCTCTCCCATTTTCTCTCCGAACTGAAAAACCGATCGAATTGAGCTGGTTCGGTTTGATCCTAGAATAAAATTGGTTTTTTCAGTTATAATTTTCAAAAAATTCGGTTTTCAGTTTTTTATTCGGTTTTTTAGATAAAAAACCGAAAATATTGAATTAACTGAAGTAATTAATAAATCAAATCCATTTGAATCGAATCAAATTTCAAATATATGTAATTTAATTGAAACAAATTGGACCGAACCAAACTTTTTATAAGATCGATTTGGTTCGATTTATAGACACATAAATTTCGATTTAATTCGATTTTTTTAAAAAATTTCGGTTTGGTTCGATTTTAAGAATAAAAAATTTGATTTATTAAAATTTGGCAAAAAACTGAATATATTTTTAACATTTTCAAATATAAAAAATAATTTGAGAATTTTTTTCGTGTTACATTATATTTATCATTATATAAATTTTAATT
>CATIWR010022951.1:0-15772 GCA_949677035.1 Omphalea diandra | reverse complement strand
TATATATATATATATATATATATATATATCAAATGATATGATCCCAACACATTGAGAAAGCCTATGAGAGAGGTCCAAAGCCACCATAAAGGTTGATCACATCAAAAGGTGAGTAAAAGCCATAATTGGATGTTAATGTGTATGTGTGATGATTTTATATGTGAATACAACTCAAGTGAGAAGTATATGGTCTTAATGATTACTTAGTATACCATTGTGAGTGAACACTTACATATGGAACTAAAAGGATGTTGTGACTAGCTTGTCAAACACTTGCAAATAACTTGGAAAAAGGGACCAATATATCCTATTAGCACATGTTATTCATCAAATGATTCACTTGTTATATGTTGGCCAGTAAAATCAAATGTCACTTGAATGAAGGCAATCTGACCACAGACTCAAGATCTTTGAGGGAAATTCTAGTTGAATTAGGAAGGCCCTTACATGGTCAAGCAAATCTACTCAGGTGGGACAATAAAATTAGCAAATATGGATTGGAATGAATTGCCAGTGAATCTAGATTAGCTTAAGAAGTATTTCATGTGTAGTGTGAGAAAAAAAAAATAGCCTACTAAGTTGAAAGCTCAAAAGGGCAGCTTAGACAAAAATTAGGGCATGAATAAAAGTAAAGATAGGAGAAGATAGAGAAAGAAAAAAAAAAGCTCACTAAGTCAAAAACTCGAAAGAGCAACTTAAGCAAAAGTTATAGCATAAAAATGAATAGACAAGGTAGCAAAAGTAGAAAGAGTGTGAATGACCACTAGGGAATCTTTGACAAGATGGATGCAAGATGGCCAAAAAGTAAGGATGGGTGAGCAAGGATTTGGCTAGATAGAGGCATTAAGCAAGATAATTAGATGATTTAGTGTGTTGATGTTAAAAGCAAAAGTCATTCATTTAATTAACATGTAATATGTGAAATGTAAATGGTTCATGCCAAACATAATATCAGATGAAAGTGCATTTGCCTAATTAAAGTAAATTTAGTCATACATATCCTTGGATTAGAATTAAATATAAGATAATTTTTCTCTCATAATAATTTTTCTCTCATAAAAGATTATTGTCTATTATTTATTAATGTGATGTTTGTAGCTCTAAAGGTCGTGCACCCATGCCATGTAGTCTACATCATCATCATGCTAAGGGTCTCAATAAGTATAGAAGTCATAAATGTGATGACTAGTCTAAGGGGTCTCAACACTATCCAGGATATGTTGAGTTAGAAGGCCCTCGAAAATGAAGGAAGGAACTATACCTCAAACTGAGGAGCGCTAAACTGACAATGCTTATGAGCGAGGTCGTAAAATGTGTCAGAAGCCAAAGCAGGAAGGATGTCGCAATCCCCATAAGTCCTCAGGGTAACACGCGACAGATTCCACCATTGACAAATCCAACAAATTTCGATAATGGTAATGCGAGACATCCACTCTATTCGTTTGGCCCTTATAGCAGCTGGTCTTATCAAGCGATGGTTTGAATGATGTTGAAGGTAGTAAAGTCTCACATCCATGGTCGAGGTAAGAAATAGTCCCAACCTCTCTTGTAGCCAAATCTGAAAAAAAAGGAAGGGAAAATGAATAATAAAGAAAATAGAAATTGCTCGTTAGGTTGAAAACTCAAAAGGGCAGCCTAAGCAATAATAAGTAGACTATTGGATTGAAAACCCACAAGGCAGTCCAGGCAAAAAAAGAAAAAAATAATAAAGAAAAAAGAAAAAAAGAATAAAGAATAAAGAAGAAGAAAAGAAATTGGGCAAAAAATTACCAGAGAATATGTTACAAGAGAAGCACATACCTAAAGCAGTAACAGTCCCCCTATGAAATAATCATTGATGCCAAGAGCCACCCTATCAAGTCCCATAATGGTCTCACCCAAGATCGTCGACACAAGGGTCATCCTTGACTTAGCTCCCTCAAAGAGTGGCAAAATTTGTAGATCAATCTCCCCATCGTTCCTCCACAACAAGTGCTCGCCCACCATAATGGTTGTTGTAATACAAGCCTGAGCTATTCGAGCATGGCCCCTATAAGGGAAAAGAGTGATGAAATGAGACATGACAATCTTCTCTTCGCCTAACGTATACTTGCATACCTCCTTATATAGCATATCAAATAGTTCCACCATTTTCTAAACATATGAGTAATCCAACTGGCACAATGAATCCAATCTGTAGTTGTGACACGACAATCGAGAATAGTGCTAAACACCTCTAACAAAAGGCATATCTCTAAATCCATGAATTGAAAAGTAGCAAAGAGTAGAAGATTTGCCCATGGTCGACCGGACCAAACTTGGGCTACGAGAGATCTCAAAAAGGTTCTTAACATGGTGTGGAATCTAAAGGTAGCAAATGAGAAGAGCAAGTTTGGAGGGGCTTTTATAGCAGAAATCCAGACCCATTGGCTTGTATAGCTCCTGACTAACGCTATATAGCCTCTAACTAGGGTTGTACAACCCTCTTTGATAGGCTATATAGTCCTCTAGCTAGGCTATACAACCTTTATTCCCTAAGACATGTTAGACATCTTATCCTCATGTTTCAAGCCACTAACAACTTTTTATACCTATTCTGTAAAACACATATATAAAAGGAGAGCAACACATATTCAAAGATACACAATCAAGAGAAGACAACTAGATTTTTGTCTTGATAAATAGGAATATCAAAATTTGATAAAAAAAAATGGAGGCAATGTCACCTCAGTTTGTCCTAGAATGTCTTGAGCAAGCATCCACAAAAAGGGGCTTCCAAATCGCCCAATAAACTGTACAAATGTGCCAATATTTACCAAAATACTGTACTTGGATGAGAAAAAAAGAAAAAAAATGTCCTAAAAAGCTTAAGGAAGTGGGGGTCTTAGGAGCTCAGCTACCTCTACTCCTAGAAGGAGTCACCTCAGAATCCTCGACCAATTCATCCATCGTTGTATACCTATGCTTTGCAACCGCCTGAGCTAAGACCTCTATCTCTACCTCTACCACTACTAGATGTTAATCCTTCTTTCTGATCTTGTGGTTTAAGAGCTAGATCATCTCCTGCAAGTACACTAAATGCATAGGACACTAAATGCACGAAACACAAATCATAAACATGCACAACTTACATATTAACCTGCATGGAATGCATCTATTGCATCACAGCTCTCTTCAAACCGATGATCAGATTGACCATGGCCTCAGCCTATACATAAAGGATCTGTAAAAGAAGAAAAAGAAACACTTTATTTACAAAGCATGCATCATAGTTAGGGTACAAGGAGACAAAGAAGAAAATACTTACATGAGTGGTCTCGTCCGACTCGAATGTACAGACAGACTGGGTGATCTATAATGACATCATCAACCCAGTCAAGAAAGTCAAGCATGACTCTATAAGACTATTTAGCATGGAAGCCAAGTCGCTTACCACTATAGACTCATGCCTTTCTATTTACTACCCCTAGCGGTGGCAGCACTAGATACAGAAGCAGGAGCGACAGATAGTCGTATGGCTTGTGTGGTAGTGCCCTAACTCTCGTGCTAAAAGACAACCCCCTTATTAGGTGCATGCCTAAGGAATGCCTGAATAGCCACCTTAAACAAAGGGAGACTCGACATGAGTGCTCTAACCATCTAAAACCTGTAAGGAGTAATAACGAAAGATAGCTACTCCACTAGCCATAGTGCAGTATTGTAACATACTTTGTACCTTAAGATCCCTTGCCTAGAACAAGCTCACGGGTGGACATTATGGGATAAGTAGCTCCTCCAAGCCCTTGAGCCAACAAAAAATGTGCTCTTTAAATTACTACTCATTAATGAAGGGCCCCACCATCAGGCAACAACCATAAGAAATAGCCATCGCCTCTACCACCTCTAAGGGCCATATTTCCATGGGACCCCTCCAATCTAGATGCAGCTTTAATACAAATGGAAAACTACTATAAGTACAAAATCAATTGATAAAAGATAAATAGTTATTACTCATATAGTTTTGTCTATGCAAGGAGGAGTCCATGATCTAAAGTAATCTTGTTCATATGAGCGCGTCTGGCAATGATGAAGGACTTTACATAAGGCATGACACACCATCATGAAAAATAGGTATAGCTGCCATCAACATCATCCCCAGGGCCAAGGCCCCTAACAATCCTAGCTCAATGTCCCATGCCTATCGGCGAAAGCTAGCATAAGTACTAAGACAATCAAATAGATCTCAAGCTTAAAAAAAATTGAAAGATACTTTCAGGCACCACACATGTATCCAGTACCCGAGGAACACCAATCAAGATATCTATAAAGATATGCCAATGTTGCATACCCCTAATCGAAGTCGTGTAATGAGCCTAAATTCTCTAGCATGGGCATTAAGTAGAGTTAGCCATATTGGAGGCGCTTGAGAATTGAACTCCTAATAGTGCGTATAGTAAGAAACGACACACGTGCTAATCAATTACCTCATCGAAACTGTTGTCAGAAACTTGGGGAGCATCAATCTGTATGTTGGATCTCACAACAACCCTACTCCTCTTGAGCAGGAAAACATAGCACAGGACCCTCAGCAAGTAGTCAATCTTAAGCACCAGCTCATGTACTTTTGAATCCATGGGTAAGGGAACACCCAGGAACCACAATCCGATTAGGAAGGTGAAGTCCCTTGGTGTAATCTTCACCTTACTGATCAAAGGAATATGAAAGGTGTGGGTCATGCCCATCCAACGCTTCATAAGGTGTGTTTCATTATCGAGTTGACCGTTAATGTCTCATCCAATACCATCCACAGGAAGGTCTAGACCCTTATAACCTATAGGCAAACTATAACTTGAGGGTGCAATGTTTAAGCCCACTCTCCAACTGAACCCACAACCTTGCCTCCCTTTTAGAAGGCAGCAATCCCTTACAAAAAAAAAAGAAAAAGAAATAAAAAAAGAGAATAAATAATGGAAAATACCATTGTCCCTTGGTGCCCTAGAATAAGTGTTGAATAGGGCAATAACAAGTAAATACAAATAATAACAAGTGTGGGAATAATGAAGAATCAAGACAACCAATTTGTAGAGGTTCGGCACAACCTGCCTATGTTTTCTCTAGTATTCCCATTAGAGCCTTTCATTATCTAGATAGCTTATAGGTACTATCAACTACCTTTACAATAGTAGTTTTCGGGCACTACAAACCATTATAAGTACACTTTCAGGTGCTACTAAGACCGTTTCCCAAAGTAGTTTATAGGTACTACCTTAAACCTTTCATAAAGATGGTTTTGAATCTCCTAAGATCTGCTAACCAAAGGCTTTCTCAGAAAATTTACAATTTAAAAAGGTGAGAAAAACTCTATCACTTAAGCAATAAACAACTCAAAACACACTTATAAGGTATGCATGATTTGGTTGAGAACTTAGAAAGAAGTCTGAAAACTTGTTCTTTAACTCTATTTTTGAAGATGGCTTTCACAAGCTTTGATAATGATCTTCTCTTACACTTGTTTCACCCCTTTTATTCAAAGACAACTTTCATAATAGAAAAAATTGCTTTTTGACCATTTTCTCTTTTTCATTTCTATTTTGTGAGGGTCCTTTTGTAGGCAAATACATGAAACTAATCATTAGAAAGAAGGTTTTCACTGATGTCATCAGAGTAAACACTTAATGCTTGTTCAACAATCTCCACGCCAGTTGTTGGGTGATTTTTCAAATAGAATACAACTTCAACAATTATTGATCACATCAAAACACCCGGTGGAACTAGCTGTTAGAGGGATATTTGCCTAGATGCTCCTCTTCTAACTTTCTTAATTGTTTATTCAACAACTCTTTCAATAGCTATTGGCACTTCTCAATGCCTATTGGAATTCAACTTCAACTCCTATTGAGATATGAACAATGCCCTCTATAAATTTCTAAGCGAATGTGAACTTGATGCTCTATTTTTCAAGATTTTCAATAGTGCTTCAATAGTTGTTGGCAAGCTTCCAATGACCATTAAGAAAGATCTTAATGCCCATTGCACTTTTGAGGGTGCCTCATTGGAGGGTCTAGAAACTTTAGCTCTGTTTGGGAACTTCTCCAAGACTCATTGGTAGAATCCAATGCTCGTGTCAAGATCTTGAGAGTTTTGTTCACATCAAGTTACTTGGTCCAATGCTTATTGCAAAAATACAACACCTGTTAAGATGTCAAATAGCCACACACCTATTGCAAAATGGCAACACTAATTGTGAAGATCAATTTACAAGGTTTAAGTGATTGAATCATCCAATGTCTATTGTGTTTTAAGAGAACCAATAGTTGAGAAGTCTAGAACACTTTACTCATACTTGGGTGTCATTTCAATGCCTATTGAGAATCTTTAATTCTCATTATCAAAGTCACAATGCCTGTTGAAATTTGGCAACACCCATTGGCTTTGTATACTTTGACTTTTTACCAACTTTCTCCAAACTTCTTTGATCAAAATATTGATGTACCTATAAGATTTTACACAACCAACTTGGATAAGAGTTAGCTTTCAGATGTGTTTGTAATCATCAAAACAAGCTAGGTTCAACAAATATGCATATATTTTCTGCATAATTATTAATAGCAAAAAATGGAATATCAGAAAGGTTTGAATTCAAAGGCAAAAGAAATGACAAGTCCTAGTCACTAGGGTTCAAGGCTTTGAGGAAACAATGAAGACAGTTTCTAAAAAAAAGATGATCAACATCCATAAATGAAGCATTAGAAGGCCAATGAGTTGGCAAAATGAATAATAAATTATTCTTTTAGTAGGATATTATATTAATTAATTTTAATAGTTCCTTGTATAGATCACAGGACAAAACCTAAAGTGCATACAAATCAAGGCAATCAAATAGAATCACAAATAGAAAACAAATTTCACTTAAAATAAAAGGTAAGTGTCCTAAAATTTATCTTTGCATATTTTATAAACTAACCTAATATTTACAAGCAAAAAGTAAGTTCTAGGGTAGTATCTGGAATCTACAGTGACAAGGTCTACAAAAAATAAAATAAAAATTGAAAGAAAGGAAATAACACTTACCACTCTCGAGGCGGTACTTGCGAGATGATGGTACAAGTTATAGACCATCGGAGTGTTGTCCTCCAAAGGAAAACTAGGCGAAATCATCTTCGTAGTCACGCTCTTCAATAAGCTCACTCACATAAATCCCCATTAGGGTGCAACTACTCTATGATATCCAGAGTCAATAGGTCCTCACTAAACATCAAACATCTCATCGTCATGAAACCCCACCATAGCAATTGCTCGAATAAGCTAAGGGAGCCTAAGAACTAAGAGAAAGAAAAGAAAGAGAGAGAAGAGGATTAGCGCAAATAAGAAATGTCACTTTCGAAGGGGCTTATATAGTGGCCCTATGCTATACAACCCTAGTAAGGCTATATAACCCTTGAAGGTTGTATAACCTAGAAGAGGTTGTACAACCCAATTGGGCCAAATTGACCCTTTCTCCTCTCTAGCCCTAACACCCTTTTCGGCCCCACCTATCCCTTAACTTCCCAAAGAATCCCAATATGATTGAATTACCAAAATACCCTTAATTTCTTAAAGAATCCCATTATGACTAAATTATCAAAATACCCTTGACTTCTCAAAGAATCCTAGTGACACCAAAATACCCTTACCTTCCTAAAAAATCTTATAGCGGCCAAATTACCAAAATACCTATGACTTCCTAGAAAGTCCCAAGAGCAACAAAATTACTAAAATGCCTTCATTGCTTCTAGAACACGTAGAGAGTACCCCTAGCTTCTAAATTTAAATCAGATCACCAAAATATCCTATCATGACAAACTTACCCCTTTAGAGGCCACAATAATATTTCAAAAAGGAATTACTTTATTTCTAAAATGGCAAAGCCTTAGGAAGCACCTCCTATAACATCTGGGCCCAAACCCTTTACGCTAAGATAAGAATAAACTCCTAAAATAGGTAGAGGAGCTACAGGGATATGGATTCAATTTTACAAATGTTAAGACCCAAATGACTCAAGAATTACCCAAGGAGCATCTTTGAACCAAAATCGTCAGTCAAAAAGATTGAAGTACCCGCAAAACGATGTAAGAACATCAATGATTGTAGGAGACTAGTTATCTCAAACACATAATACCTATTGAAAGCTGCCATAAAGACTTTAGTACATGCTAGAGAGCTACTGAAAACATATCAAATGCTTGGTACTTGTTGAAAGCTTCTAAAAAAACTTCAATACCTATTAGAGAGCTATTAAAAACATAACAAACACTTGGTACCGACAAAAAGCTGCTAGAACACTTAGTAGCTGCTAGGAAGACTTTAGTACCTACTTAAGGAGCTACTAAAGGCCTATATCCTTATGTATCCTTACTAATGTCAACAATATATACTTTACTTTGTTGTGACTTGTTCAAATAGCCATTTTTCAAATGTTGTTTTCCAAACACTATAAAGTAGGGGCAAATTGTAAGCATCAGATTTTGGACCTTTTACATACAAAGCCCAATGATGGAGATCACTGAATCTATTCCCAAAATGTGAAGGGAATTGCCAAAGGAAGAGATGAAAAGCCATAGAAAACCAAGCCAAAGACCAAACTAAAGCCCAAGCCTACTTGTCAGACTTAATGTGTTATACAACCCATTAAGTATAGATGTACAACCTAATTAGGGGGGTTGTACAACCTTGTGGAGGATTGTACAACCCATTCTAAACCCTAGTTCACATAACATTTTAGAACTAGTCCCCCCTTAAACCCTAGGGTTGTATAACCCTAATCGATACGAATAAGGTTGGATTGATCCTTACCCATATGCTAAAGAATAGTTGCCCAAAATCTATCAAACAAAGTATTAAATTTTTAATATTCAAATCCCAATTAGACCTTTAGAAAACTTGTTTCTAATAACCTAAGTTACAAAGATTCAAATTTGTGTTAACTAAAACCTTAAATTAACCAAGCCAATTTAAGATAAGAATTAACAAGTTTGTGAAATTATTAAGCCTTCACTCAACAATCTCACCAAGTCCACTCAAGAACTTAAGAAGAGAATTTAATCTCATAAGCAAAATTGATAATAATAATATTGATTGAATTCATTCCTTTTGGAAAAATATGAGGGCTATTTATAGCCTTACAATGCTTAATCCAAAACCAATTAGGATTTGGTTTACATTCCTTAACAGAATTCAATATTTCCTAATGTAATAAGGAAAAAGCAATCCTAAACTAAATAGGAAAACTAAAGAAACATTATGATTGGTCAACAAGATTATTCCAAGATACTTTCCTAACTAAAGAACAACTCTTCCTATTAGAAAAGGAAAAGGATTCAACCTAATGAGGAAATCCTAATGGCATTAGGAAATATTGCCAACTAAGGAAATCTTGCAAGAATCTTTGACTTTAGGCCTTATTTCCTTTCTTACATGACTTGGGCTTCCTTTTACATGCCTTGGGCTTCTTTTTACATGCCTTAGCTGAATTAGGTCATGTTTGGAGGTTCTCCATAAGTTCGGCTCCATTGTATTAAGTTAAGTGCTCCATTGAAGAGTTTAAGCTCCCATCAGTTTTTAATTGGCTTCACATATCCTTTGCTCTTCTTGGGCTAATCAAAGTGTAATTCCTTGTTGCATGAATGCTCCAATTACATCCTTAAACTTCTTTAGCCTTCCCTTTATGATTGGGCTTTGAAGTTGAAGTGGATCCTTTGCTTTAACCTTGGTTGTTTGCATCATTCCCTCCTTCCTCAAGAGGATTCGTCCTCGAATCTAGACCTATAAGAAAGCAAAAAACCAAATATAAGAACTAACAAAAAGAATCCTAATTAAACTTACCACACAAATTATAGGTCTTTCCACCCGGATCGAATACAACACGCATAGAACCACCGATAATAGGGTTAGTATATGCAAAATCTAGCAAAAAGAGCTTGAATCAAAATCAAATGTCGAAAATAAACCCTAGTACATATTTTCCATCTAGTATAGAGAAATACTAAAGTATCAGATTTCTTTAAAATTAAAACACTAGAAAATCTAGGTTTATCAAAATAAGATTTAGAAATTAAATAAGAACATGAAACATAAGAATCAAAAGAAAACCTTTTTCCTAACCAATGCTTAAAATAGAAAGAAGAATAACATAATGGTTTATAAATATTAAAACAACAAGAAGAACAAATAGAAAGATAAAATTTTGAAAAATAAGAACTAAGGTCTTTTAAAAAGAACACACTTCTATAATGAAAACAAGATTTGTAAAAGTAAGAATTACAAGAAGTCAAACTCATAGAATTAAAAGAAGACAACCTAAAACAGAATTTAAAAGAAAACAAATGTTTAAAACAAAAAGAGTTCTTTCAAACATAAAAACATGAAGAAAAATGTTTATCACTAAAAAAAAGGATTAAAAATGTTAAAACATGAATAAAAAGAGATATCATGTTGAAAACAAGAAGAAAAACATGAAAAATAATTTGAAGAAGAAAAAATGCTAAGAGAAGGAGAAAAATATTTAGAACAAAATAAATCCTTTAAAATGCATAAGCAAGTATTTAAAGAAGAAAACAAATTAAAAACACAAAAACAATATTTAAAACAAAAAGAACTACACCTAAAACACATAAAATAAGTACAAGCATCTAAACGAGAATTAGAAAACTCCCTTTTAGGACCATTATCAAAGTAGTATGAGGTAGGTTGTCTTGCTTACTAGGCACCTCCATTATAGCCTTTTTATTTGTATAGTCGTGTTCAAAATCTTGGCTTTTAATACTTGTATCATAATGTAAAGAAGAAGATTGAATGTTCATCGTACCTTTAGAAATAAGAATCTCATCATTAATGGTAGCCTTTTGATGTTTCATTTTGACTCGCATCATGCTTACCTCCTCTTTTTGGCAGCATTTTTTATTACCTTTAGAATTAAACAAGTCTCTTTTTATTCCAAATTGATTTCCCATGACTAGCTTCACTTCTTTCCAAGTGGAAATAGGGTCTTCTCCATAATACCTTCTAGTTGATTGTACTTGATCCCACCATTCCAATGTTTTAGCTTTAAAACTATCAATAATAATTATTACCTTGATTTCTTCGGAATAGTTATAACATTCAAACTCAAGCTCCATCTTTTTTTCCCATGCTAGGTGCTCTTTGGGGCCACCTTTTTCATAGAATTTTGTCATTTTTGGCTTGTAGTTGTCATTGCAAGCGCGACTCATCTTATGGTTCAAATTTGAAACATTATCTATCAATTGTTTCATTCGATCTAACATGCCCTTCATGGACAATGTAAATTCATCCCTTTTTATCTCTTCTAAACCTATCATTATATAAGTAGAAGCAAGAAAACAGATAAAATTCTCATAACACTCCCTCACGTGTTTACACTCAGAAAGATTACACTCCTCTCGTGTTTCACACAATACGGCTTTTTCTTTCCTATGATCTCACACACTCTTGCCTTTTACCTCTCAAGTTTCTTTTCTTTAAGTTCTTTGAGGACTAAGGTTACATTATGTCAAATTAAGCTTAAACCAAACACAGACAAGTAAAAACTAATCTTAAAACACTTAAAAAATAAAAGGATTTGAAAATAACACAATTGGTTGCAAAAACAAATTTCTAAATAACTAAATGCAATTTAAAGATCAAAAAGAATTTAGAAGTTGCAAGGTGGTGTTGAACTCAAAATTAAAGGAAAATTAAGGCTAGACTGAATGTAAATCAAAGAATTAAAATCAACTTCTTTTGGTGCAAAACAAGTTCTTATGCAATTTCTAGCTTCCCTTATTTCTTTCTTTTCTTTTCTTTTCTTTTTTTTTTTTTTACTTTTATTCTTTTCTTTCTATTTTTTTAGTTTTTTTTCTTTGCTTTTTTTTTTTGGACCTTGGAAGCTTAAAACAGTATTGAAATTGAAAGAATTACAAAGAACAACTCAAAAACATGCAAAAATCGAGTAGAAGCTAAATGGAGTAAGATTAGGGGCAAATTCGAGATTTCACCTTCTGCTTGAATTTGAATGATGTGGTTCAGCTCTAGACACTTAAGAAACACCAAAAAAAAAAAGTGATTGAACACAAAAATAAATGAATTGGAATGAGAAACAATGAAGAAATTATAAGAAATAAGCTAAAAAATAAGTTTCCTTAATTTAAGGAAACTTTGGCAAACTTCCAAATTTCAAGGAATTTCTTGAATTAAACACTACAAATCTGCAATTGGGGACACAAGAAAGGTTAATTCACAAAGAAAAATGAATTTGGATTGAAAGAAACAAAGAAGTCCAACTAGAACAAAGAAACAAGCATATTTTTGCAAAGTTCCTTAATTTAAGGAAATTTTGCAAAAGTATATGACTTTTTTGGAATTTTTGTTTTGATAAAATTTGATATGGGATGTTGAATCAAGCTAATTTAATGAAGGAAAGTGAAAAAAAATAGATTGGAACTCAATTGAACAGGTGGAACAAAATTGGTGCTAGAATTGCTCAATTCATAATTTTACTTGTTTTAAGGAAATTTTGAAAAGCAATATATTCCAATTAGATTCTAATGATGCAAGCACATTTTTGGATGATGAAACACACTAATTTAAAGATGGAAATCAAAGAAAAAAATAGAATGGAAACACAATGGAATAAGAACAACTGAATTAAATAATGATAGAGTGCTAATAGCAATTTAGGAGTTTCTTTTTTGTGATTTTCTTTATGCAAACGAGCCAGAATTGAGTTCTAACACAAAATAATGATTAATATGATAAGACAAACTAATTTGATGGGAGAAAAATAAAGAAAATAGACTGGGACAAGATAGAACAAAAACAAACATAATTAAAGCCTTTTGAAGGAGATAGGACCCAATTTGATGCAAAAATAATAACACAAAGAACAATGAATTTTGGAGATAACTTACTTGATTTGAAGCCTTAGCTCTGATACCAAATGATGCGAATAAGGTTGGATTGATCTTTACTCGTATGCTAAAGAATAGTTGCCCAAAATCTATCAAACCAAGTATTGGAGTTTTGATCTTCAAATCCCAACTAGACCTTTAGAAAACTTATTTCTAGCAACCTAAGTTATAAAGATTCAAAGTTGTGTTAACTCAAATCTTAAATTAACCAAGCCAATTTAAGATCAGAATTAACAAGTTTGTGAAATTATTAAGCCTTCACTCAATAATCTCACCAAGTCTACTCAAGAACTCAAGAAGAGAATTTAATCTCACAAGCAAAATTGCTAACAATAATAATATTGATTGAATTCATTCCTTTTGGCAGAATATAAGGGCTATTTATAGCTTTACAATGCTTAATCTAAAACCAATTAGGATTTGGTTTACATTCCCTAACAGAATTCAATATTTCCTAATGTAATAAGGAAAAGGCAATCCTAAACTAAATAGGAAAACTAAACAAATAGTATGATTGGTCAACAAGGTTAGACCAAGATACTTTCCTAACTAAAGAACAACTCTTCCTATTAGAAAAGGAAAAGGATTCAACCTAATGAGGAAATCCTAATGGCATTAGGAAATATTGCCAACTAAGGAAATCTTGTAAGAATCTATAACTTTAGGCTTTATTTCCTTGTTTACATGCCTTGGGCTTCCTTTTACATGCCTTGGGCTTCTTTTTACATGCCTTGGCCAAATTGGGTCATGCTTGGATGCTCTCCACAAGTTGGGCTCCTTTGTATTAAGTTAAGTCCCCCATTTAAGGAGTTTAAGCTCCCATCAGCTTTTAATTGGCTTCACACATCCTTTGCTCTTACTTGGGCTAATCAAAGTGTAATTCCTTGTTTAAACCTTATTTAAACCTAGATTTTCTAGTGTTTCAATTTTAAAGAAAATTGATACTTTAGTATTTCTCCATAAGAGATGGAATTTGCGTGTGCTAACCCTATTATAGGTGGTTCCATGCCATTAGGATTTCCTCATTAGGCTGATTCCTTTTCCTTTTCTATTTAGGAAGAGTTGTTCTTCAGTTAGGAAAGTATCTTGGTCTAATCTTGTTGACCAATCATAATGTTTCTTTAATTTTCTTATTTAGTTTAGGATTGTCTTTTCCTTATTACATTAGGAAATATTGAATTCTGTTACAGAATGTAAACCAAATCCTAATTGGTTTTGGATTAAGCATTGTAAGGCTATAAATAGCCCTCACATTCTGCCAAGAGGAATTCAATAATCAATATTATTTTTGTTAGCAATTTGGCTTGTGAGATTAAATTCTCTTCTTGAGTTCTTGAGTGGACTTGGTGAGATTGTTGAGTGAAGGCTTAATAAGTTCACAAACTTGTTAATTCTGATCTTAAATTGGCTTAGTTGATTTAGGATTTGGATTAACACAACTTTGAATCTTTATAACTTACGTTGCTAGAAACAATTTTTTTAGAGGTCTAGTTGGGATTTGAAGATCAAAACTCCAATACTTGTTTTGATAGATCTGGGCAACTATTCTCAAGCATACGGGTAAGGAATCTAATCCAACTTTATTCGTATCATTTGGTATCAGAGCTAAGGCTTCAAATCAAGTAAGTTATCTCCAAAATTCGTTGTTCCTTGTGTTCTTATTATTTTTGCATCAATTCAGGTCCTATCTCCTTCATAGGGAATTCTGTTTGTTTTGTTCTATCTTGTTCCATTCTGTTTTTCTTTGATTTCCATCTTTTAAATTAGTGTGTTTCATCATCCAAAAACGTGCTTGCATCATTAGAATCTAATTGGAGCATATTGCTTTTCAAAATTTCCTTAAAACAAGGAAAATTGTGAATTGAGCAATTACCAATTCTGTTCCACTTGTTCAATTGAGTTCCAATCTGTTTGTTTTCACATTCCATCATTAAATTAGCTTGATTCATCATCCCATTTAAAATCTTGTCAAAAAATTCCAAAAAAATCACATACTTCTGCAAAATTTCCTTAAATTAAGGAACTTTGCAAATCTTTAATTTCTTGTTTTTCTTCCATCCAGATTCAAATTTCTTCATCAATTAACCTTCTTGTATCCTTATTTTTAGAATTGAAGTGTTTGATTCAAGAAATTCCTTGAAATTTGGAAGTTTACCAAATTTTCCTTAAATTAAGGAAACTTAATTTTTAGCTTGTTTCTTGCAATTTCTTCATTGTTTCTGATCTTTTTGTGTCTAAACACTTTGTTGATGAGTGTCTAGGGCTGAACCACATCATTCAAATTCAAGAGGAAGGTAAATTACAAATTTGCCTCTAATCTTACTCCATTCAGCTTCTACTTTTGATTTTGGATGGTTTTAGAGTTGTTCTTTGTAATTCTTTCAATTTCAATTCTGTTTTAAGCTTCCAAGGTAAAAAAAAAATAGAAAGAAAAGAATAAAAAGCCAAAAAAAAAAAAAGAGGAAGAAAGAAAAGAAAAGAAAAGAAAGAAATAAGGGAAGCTAGAAATTGCAGAACTTGTTTTGCACCAAAAGAAGCTGATTTTTCTTTGATTTGCATTCAGCCTAGCCTTAATTTTCCTTCACTTTTGAGTTCAAAACACTATCTTGCAACTTCTAAATTCTTTTTGATCTGAAAAATTACAATTAGTTCTTTAGAAATTTGTTTTTGCAACCAATTGTGTTATTTTCAATTCCTTTATTTTCTAAGTGTCTTAAGATTAGTTTTTTACGTGTTTGTGTTTGGTTTAAGCTTAATTTGACATAAAGTAACCTTAGTCCTTAAAGAACTTAAAGAAAAGAATCCAAGAGAGGTAAAAGGCAAGAGTGGTGAGCTTAAAAGAGGGTAAAAGCCTGTTTTGAGATAAACACAAG
>CATIWR010022943.1:0-17313 GCA_949677035.1 Omphalea diandra | reverse complement strand
TATATATATATATATGACAAACTAAAATTAAAAAAATGTCAATAGAATTTTTAAAAATTTATAAAATTAAAACTAAATTATTATTTTTTATGAACTTATGTAACTCTTTTATTTATGAAATTATGAATATTAATTTCATATAAATGAAAATTATTTTTAAAATAAAAATAATATTTAAAATTTTTTAAAATGAGTAACATACAAAATTTTATCTAAATATTTATCTATATTTTTTATATACGTAAATTCAAACTAACTATTCAATTTTTAATATATCATATATTTAATTTAAAAATTAATTAATTTATTGTAATCGATTTAATAATGAATGTAAAATATTAAATATTTTATAATTATTTCAATCTTAATTGTTATTAATACATACAAATTAATAATTAATATAAATAAATAATATGTCAAATAAAGAGAATAAACTTTCTCTATACTTTGGGTGTTCATCTATCCACATCGAATAAACAATACAAACATTCAATATGGGGATAGGGGTACATTATCAAGGGTAAAGGAAAATTCATGTAATCATATAAACAAACATAAAATATACAATAATTGGCCCTATTAACCTGCAAAACTAACTATGAGTTAGTCCTTATAATCATAATATAGAATATAAAGAAATACATCTTTTAAACCTAATCAAATCAATCAAAATGAAGAAAATTTGTCATCCTTGCTTTGTCATAAGGACACCTAGATTACTTATACTCAGGTATCCATCATCATTAGTCTCAAGATATATCAATTATGGTCCAATCCTACTACCCTTAACATCCTATCATGCTCGTATAACAAACAATGAATCATATCATCCATTAGTGATCTAGGATGCATCATAAAGGATGTATGATGTGAAAAATATGTGAATGAAAGCATGAAACACCATTGGAAAGAATGTGGGGTCATTGATGTCTTAGGAACCTCTTTCAAACTGCCCTATATGTGATTAACGTACCAAGAGCAACATGATGAGTAATACTAGCCATAAAAAGAGGCTAGAATGCATGTTAAAGCAAGAAGATAAACCACATATCAAAGTGATAAGGAAAACTTGAATAGACAATATAGTAAAAGTAATAAATTAGAATCCTTATTGTTTGAAATCACCCTAAATATATTATCTTTATAATTTATGCCATAAAGATGGTGAGGAGATCAAGTTGGTGATGTAGAATGCCAACCAAACCTCCTCTAAGATTATAAGATGCAAAATAATGAAATAATCAAACAAAACATAAAAAACAATCATAAAATTTGATGGAATTAGGGGGTCATTAGCTTTATAGCCTTTCTCCATCACCTTCCTTTAAACCCACAAATAAAATGGTAAGAAAACAAAGGTAAGCATAATACAAAACATGTTAAAAACCCATTAAACCTCATCCATTATGAAATACGGCTAAAGCATTGTGGATAAAGGTATTTGGTTATTGTAACCTACCTCATTCCATCCATTCTTGGCTTAAGAAATTAAAAGGAAAACTAAAAACATATAGGAAAATAAGAATAGTGCATTTTATGAATAGTATATGTAAACAATGTAAGTGATCTATGTAGACCAATTTGTGGTTTGTACAAACCAAATAGAGGTATGTGCAGATAATAGGTGTTTGTATAGAACATTGAGGCTGTTTTAGGTAAATGTGAAAAAAAAGAGGAGAATGAAAGAGGAAGAAAGTTAAAGGAGAATGAAGGCTTGAGATGGCCTAGGGTTGGTTCTCAAAGGCATTCAAAGTGATAAAATCTCTCTAAAATGATAAGAAATCAATGTAAAAAAGAGGCAAAACTTGACCTTTTACCTTGAAACTCTTAGGCTAATATAAGGGTTTTTTACTTTATGTAAATGAGGGATCTCTAGGGTTTGAGTTTTCAATTTGGTAGCACTTCCTTTAGGTTTTACTAACTTCCCTTCACCCTCCAAATGGTGGGGTATTTATAGAGAGAAAAGGATGCTTCTATACCTTATGGCACAAATTGCACTTTAACTTTTCCCATCCCTCTCTTTCTAGGGATACAATCAATAAATATTTTAGAGTTTAGGATTTAGAAATTGTTTGTACAGGCCATAGATTGTCTATATAAACCATTGCTTATTTATACAACCATTTAGGCTTGGTTGGTTAATTACTATTTAGACCTTAGAGTTATTTGTACAGACTGTAAATGGTATGTACAAACCTCTCTAATTGGCTATACATCCAATTAAGTTGGTTGTACAAACCTTTTCATAATCTCACATTAGGCTCTCTTGATTGGATGTTTGAGGGGTATATTTGATTTAAAGTTTATCCAAACCTTTGCCCCTTCTTAGGCATTATTTCCTTTAATCTTTTAGCAATGAATTAAATAAATTTCTCATTATTAGGCTTGCATCTTAGTAATTCAAAATCCAACACTCATACATGGCTCTTAATCCTTGAGCCTTTATTATTAAAGGATTGATAGTTAAAACTTCCTTTAGTGATGGATTGACAAAACTCATTCAATGTAAGCTTAAAGACTAGAGATTGCTCAAAGTATCCTTCTTTAGATACCTCAAAGAAGAGTGAGAGATCTTTAGCGGTCATCTTATATAATTTTTTAAGGAGCTTGAAGTGTGTGGTTCTTAGAGTCTCAATTTTATCATAGTCAACATTTAAAACCTCCAAGGTTGCTAGAAATTTAACTGTTAGCTAATGTATACACTCTATGATTCTTAAGAAGAACTCTTAACCTATCCCCTACATTAGCTCATTCATTTCTTAAGCTAGCTTTCCTTTCAAGGTCCTTCCATGCTATGATTTTGACTCCATTAATCCTTTGCTTAGCAATTTTGAACCCTAACTTAGCTTGTTCTTTATTTGAAACATTATTAGATGTGATCTAACAACAAGGGTTTGATGAACCCTAGTTTAAGTGTCCTACTTTATTTTTGTGATTTTAATTTTAGCATTCCCTTTGCCTTCGAAAGTTGTCCTTGGTCTATTGCGAGTTGATAGAGATGAGGATAGTTCTACTATCTTTTGCTTCCTCTTAACATCTAATGTTAAGGTTAATCTATCCTTTGATCTAGGACTTGAATATAATTTAAAATTGTGATTTTCCTTTTGCTTAAATCATTTAGTTGTAAAGGATTTTGGTTTCATTGAGTTAAAGGTTAAGGATTAAAGGGTTTCGAAAAGTTGTTGAAGAACATTAAAATACAAGATTAGGAAATTTAAAGGAATAAAGATAATATTTTGGAAAATATAATGAGAGGGTTTATACAATAGCGAAAATGATCATTGGAAATCTCAACAATAAGCATTGCGACCCTCTTAATGATTTTTAAACATATTCGTTAAACCATTTATTTTACTTAGCTATCTAACAACCATGTTCCATTTGTAACTGTCATTGAAAAAACCTTCCAACGACTGTGGGAATTTTGGAATGATCATGGATCTTTACTGAATGCAACTCAATGATCCCTTATAGCAGTTAACGATTATTGGTTAGCCCTAAACAACCATTGAAGGTCTCTTTTGATCAAAATCATTTTAAAAAAGTTTTTATGAGCTTTTAAATATCATTAATGATTTAATGAAATTAAATATATTGATCAAAATATCATGAACTTTGCCAAATTTAGACATTTTTGTTGGCCTTTGAGTACCAAAAATGGGATTGAATTGATTGGAATTTAAAAATTTAGAGGGAAGATAACAACCATGTTCCATTCGTAACTGTCATTGAAAAAACCTTCCAACGACTGTGGGAAGTTTGGAATGATCATGGATCTTTACTGAATGCAACTCAATGATCCTTTATAATAGTTAACGATTATTGGTTAGCCCTAAACAACCATTGAAGGTCTCTTTTGATCAAAATCATTTTAAAAAAGTTTTTATGAACTTTTAAATATCATTAATGATTTAATGAAATTAAATATATTGATCAAAATATCATGAACTTTTCCAAATTTAGACATTTTTGTTGGCCATTGAGTACCAAAAATGGGATTGAATTGATTGAAATTTAAAAATTTAGAGGGAAGATAATGAATTTGGAGATTGAAAGAGTAGGATAAGAGATGGACACATAATATTTTATAATGGTTTATGTGTTAATGAACCCTACATCCACTTTTCAACTGGATGTTCTACTATCACTAAATGGTGTTCTCAAGGTCACACCAAACTTGTACACTTTGTGTTTTATAGTTCACACACAACTTTACAACTTGTGTTTTAAGGCTCATACAAAAATCTCTCAATTGTTTTCCTACAAGCTCACACTTAACCTATATAAGATTTTACAACTAGGCTAACTCTTAAATCTAATAACAATAGTGTTTAATATTCACACCTAACAATATCAATTCACATACAAAGAATTAAAGGTTGAGAAACAAAATTGTAAGAGTTTAGCTATATTCAATGTTATTCTCTTGCATTCATGTCTATTTGGTGGAGTATTTATAGGCAATAACCATCAAAGAGATGATATAAAGAAATTATATCTAAATCTCTAAGGCAAACTAGACAGATTTTACATTAAATGTTTGTCATATTGATTTTGCAGTTGTGACTAGTATGTCGCGATTGCGAATTCCCATTTTGTGCTAAAAAAGTTGAAATTGCAATGGAGAACCCTATTTGTGTCTAACGACTAGTACATATGACATGTTATTATTGGTCTTCCAAGAAAAATAGCTGTTATGTGCTTTCAACTAACCAAAAGTCGCGGTCGCTATTTAGTTTCTTCTTAAATGCGGTTGGCACCGCAAATCCTTCTGTTTGAAAAGGAGAAATTGCTTTAATAGGTCGTAGTCTTGAAAACCATTTTGCCATCTCGAATTTTGATATGTCAACAGTTATCTTGAACACCTGGTAAGCTTTGGTTATGGACTTAGTTCCCTTTAATCAACTACAAAAGTCGCGATTGCAATTACCAACATGATGGTCACCGTAAATTCAATTATTTAAACTTCATGTCTTTCTTGGCAAGGTCACAACTATAATTTGCTCTGTGAATTTATCTGGTTCAAGTTCATCTATTTCTTTTACAATGTCGCGGTCGTGAATTAAAGGTTCTTCACTGCGAATTAGAATGCCTTACACAGTGTTTAAGATTTAGACTCTCATCCAACTTTTAATGCAAACCTATATTAAACACTGCAAAATTGACACTTGAAAATGATGTTAGAACTTATCAATCTACATTGTCAAGATCAAAAGAGAGTTTTGTCCTAGGTTTGACCAACCTAATTGAACAATTTCAATTTTCATAATCCAAGATATAAACTTTTAGTTATCAATTCTAAAAGCTTTATAAGTGTGATTAATCATACAAAGACACATAACAAATAACCAAGCATAAAATTTGTAGTGAACTTTAGTGTGTACCTAAATGTGATTTCATAAGATACTGCCATTAATCATACCTACCTTTCTTTTAATGAATTGCATTCTCTCATCACTAAGAGATTTGGTGAAAATACATGTTGATTGATGGTTAGTATCAATAAATTCTAGCACAAACATCTTTATTATTTATATGATCCCTAATATCTATATATTTACATCTAAAATTGATGAGTAGGGCATTTGGCCAAATTGATTACATTAATGTTATTACATTTGATGGCTACTTGATCTATAACAACATTATAATGAAGTAATTATTATTTTATCCATGGGATTTGTGCATAACACAATTTCGCTGCTACATATTTTATTTCAGCTGTTGATAAAATAATTGAATTTTGTTTTTTGTTACTCTAAGGTACCAAAGACTCTCCCAGTAATCAAAATGTACCTGAAATACTTTTTCTATTTAAGGTACATCTAGTAAAGTAAGCATTTGAGTATGCTATAAGGTTCAATAAGGATTTCTTAAGATACCATAATCCTAAGTTGGTACACCATTCATATATCTCAGAACATGTTTGAAAACATACATATATGATTCCTTATGATTATATTGATATGTAGCATATAAACAAATACTAAACATCATATTTTGCATAAAAGCAATAAGATATAGAAAGCTTCTAATCATACCTTTATATTGTTAGAGTCTTGCATATTTGCTTATGCTTACGCTAAATGTTTTGAGTAATTACTTTATGTATTTAGCTTAATTGATAAAGATTCCTTCCATTCCTATTTCGATTTACAAACTAAGGAAGATTTTAAGTTTTTCCATTATGCTCATCTCAAATTTATTTTCCATAACTTTAGAGAAATCCTCATGTAAGTAAATATTAGTAGTACTAAATATCATATCATTTACATAATTTTGAACAATTAAGATATTCCTATTGCGCTTTTTAGTGAAAAGTATAGTGTCCACCAAACCTTTTGGAAATCTTTCTTTAGAAGAAAGTTAATCAATCTTTCATACCAAGCTCTTGATACTTATTTTAAGCCATATAAAGTTTTGGTGAGTTTGTAAACATGATTTGGAAAGTCTTGATTTTCAAAATTAGGAGGTTGTTCTATATAAACTTGTTTTTCTATGAATCCATCTAAGAATGTACTTTTAACATCCATAAAGTTTGAAATTCATGAATAATACATATGTAAGTAAGATCCTAATTGCTTCTAACTTTGCAATAGGTGTAAAGGTTTCATTATAATCAATGTCTCTCTCTTGGTTGTAACCTTTGGCTGCCAACTTAGCCTTTTTCCTAGATATAGCTTTGAGCTCTTCTAACTTATTTCTAAATATCCACTTAGTTTTAATGATGTAGTGATTATTTGATTTTAGAACCAAGATCTATATTTTATTCCTTTCAAATTGGTTGTGCTCTTCTTTCATTACATTATTCGATGCTCATATTTGATAGCTTTATCCATGGTTTTAGGCTCAATGAAGGAAACAAAGGCAAAATGATTACATGTATGTCTAAGGAATTATCTAGTTAATACCTTTTTTGATGGATCATCTTTTGGATGATCCTTCTTATATATCTTATCATTTTCTATCTATTAGACCATTTGTCTCATCCTTAAAGTTGCTAGAGGTGGAGTTTCATTTGAGTAAGAATTTTCTTTTCACTTGTCATCCATCTCTTTTGCTTTTTCTCCAATATTCAGCTCATCCATAAGACCTACAAGATCATTAATATCTCCTTCCTTTCTAGGAGAAGTTTGGTGAGATTTATCAAAGATAATATACGTTGACAAGATAAGAAGAAATCTTATCTTTTACAAGCACTTCCACTCAGAAAAAGTAAAAGATAGAAAGCAAAAGCAAAATAATATAATTGTTTACTTAATTATTGGTTCATGGGAAGGAGACGAGTTCATGTACTGATATTCTAAATCTTCAATATTAATGGACCTCATGGGTTCTGGCTCGTGTTTCATGAAATAGTCATATAACTCAAAAGGATCTTGGGAATCAGGATCCAAAATATAATCTTTGCTGGTTATATCACTTTCAAGACATGGTAGAGAGCTTGACTCAATCCATTTTTTCTTGTATGCCATTAAATTTGCTCGATATTTGGATGGAAGGTAATCTTATGGAGCATCTTCAGAGAGAAAGAGCCATATCTCTTTTGGGATTATCTTGTTTTATTCACATGTGTGCCTTTGGAATTCCCTAAATTGGGGCTGATGGTCAAAGACTTCTTCAATGTAGAAGGAATACTGGTTTTCTTCATACACATGGTAAACTCCCATGGGTCTTATTCTAGTAGTTCTTTTAAAATAAGGCATATGAAAGGTAAGAATAATACTCTTATGAAGAGTGATTTGAGGTTCATAAGTCTTGAACGTTGTTGTACAAAAATCGATCCATTTTTTCAAGGGCTGAAACCATTCCAGAAATGTAGGTATGTGAGGATTAAACCTTTTCTTTTCTTTTATCTCTGTTAAATAAAACTAAATGTGATAAGGCCTGATTTTAATGGATATGATATAATGATGACAAAAATACCATAGAAATGATAAGAATTCTTTTAGCCATTATTTGTTTCTAGTAGGAGGATCAAGAAAAGTATAGACCTTAAAAAAAGGATAATCATGATGAAATCCTAAAATATGCAAGAAAATATGTCCGTAGGTTTGGATTAGAAGGAATTTATAGACCATAATCTGTTGTTTGGCAAGGTCTATGAGCTGTGTATAGTCGATAGGTAATTTCACCTCGAAAGATTCTTCGAATGCTAGATAAGGTCTAGTTGGTGAGGATGAAGACGCCAAGTTTGCCATGAATAAAAGAGGAATGACTGTGGTATCATAGATAAGGGATATGGTTTGAGGTCATGCTAGTAAGTCAAGAATCAAGTTTGTATCCCTTTTATATGTTGAACCTCAAAATCATATTTGCTAATCCTTTCCAATGAAATAATTAAGGATGTGGTAGAATCTTTGCTTTGAACTCAAGGATCTTTGGAAAGGATGAACAATCCATCATGATAATGAAATAATGACCGATGAGGTGAAATTAAAACTTTTTTATCCCAGTTTTTTACAGCTACACTTCCTTAAAAGTTGAATGATAGTGGAGTTCTGAGTCTTTAAATTTCCCACTACCATATGTACAGATTCTTTTTTGGTTGTCCTTTTCTTTTAAAAGAATTGCTCCCCAGTAATAATCACTTGTTAATGTTTGGAGAATCTTTTTCCTAGTGGAGGGGATTTAAAGTGGTAACAAACATTGCATTTTTTCTTTTAAAAGTTTTACAGTTGTAGTTTGCTCAACTATCTACTGTGATGGATTCTTTTTCAACATTTGTCAAAGAGAATTTGCCTTTTTTATGAAGTGGGGATAAAATCTCAAAGATAATTGACAATTACTATGAACTTTTGAATCTGCTTATGAGAGAGATTTGTGTCTGGAAACTTTAACAATTCTACCCTAATGTGGAGACTAGGCTAATATCAACCATCTTGAAAGACCATTCCAAAAAATTTGATCTTATATTTGGCAATGCGTTTTTGTGGTTGAAAGCATAATGCCATATCATTTTGTAAGATCAACAAACTGGTTCAAAAGTTTTTCATGAGATAGCTGACCTGGAGAAAATAATAGAATATCATCAATATAAACCAATGCATTGTGAAAAATCGGTTCACAGATTTGAATCATGGCCTTTTGGAATAGTGATGGAGCCAACTTGATAGTGTCTATTAGGGATGCAAAAAGCTATTTTGTGCCTGTCTTTTGGGTTAATCCTGAGCTATCAAAAACATGCTTTAAGATCAAACTTGGAAAAATATTTTGTGTTAGATAAATGAGCAAAAAGTGAGGATATTTTTGGAAAAGAGAATTTGTCATCTTTGAGAAAATGGTTTAAGGTTCAATGATAAGTCTCTTTTTTTCTCTCACTTTTTCTAATCTTTTATTAACATAGAAGGCTCGTGTTGGACTAGTTTATTCAAACCTAAGTCAAGACATTTTGATAATATAGATTGAAAGGTTTTAATGTCAATTTTAAGTATTGTTTTTATAGTTTATAAGAGTTATCTTCAATGGAAGTCAAAATCTTCATCTTTTAGAAGAACATCCAAATTCGCGATTGGTATCCCTTAAGTCACGACCGTGACACTGTTATAAGAATGGATGAAGCTAGGCCAAAGGAATTTGCGAGCGAATTTATAGCCGCGACTCAGTTAAAGGAGCCTTAGTTAAATTGCACAGGAATTCGCGATCTCAGTCGCGCCCAAGACACGGTGATCTCGAGACCGCGACTTTTGATAGTAGTTAGAACACAACGATTATATTTTCTTGGACAACCAATGGAAAACTGACACGTGGACTAGTCGTTAGACACAGACGGGATTTTTCGTCAAGATTTTCGTCTCCACAGTGGAAATTAAAAAGTTGCGACCTCGACTTCGGCCTAACAAGCATTTAGTGCTAAATCTGCTTAGCACATCTTGGAAATTTGTTGATAGTTTCTTTGTAACATCTCTTTGGTGGTTATTGCCTATAAATACACCACCAAATGGATTTGAATGCAAGAGGAAAACCATTGATATGTACCAAAACTCTTGTAAAGTTAATTCATAACTTTAATTCTTTATTTCTTTATACATAGTTTAGTGTGAGCTTTAAACACGTTAGGTTTGGGTTTGAGAGTGAGCTCTCGCATAAAAACTCTTGTTTAGATTTGAGAGTTAGCCTAGTTATAAAACTCTTGTATAGGGTGTTAGCCTTGGAAAACACTAAATTGAGTGTGAGCCTTGGAAAACACTTGTAAGGTTTAGTGTGAGCTTGTAAAACACTAGTGATTGAATGAAATACCCAATTAGTGAAATGGAGAGTGGATGTAGGGCTGGTTAATACCCGAACCACTATAAAACTTTTGCATTCATTCTTCTCCTACTCTTTCTTTAATCTTTCATATTTATGAGCTTCCTCTAACATCAAAAGTTAAAATTTGCCACCAATTCAACCCCCCCCCCCCCCCCCTTTTTGGTGCACTAAGGCCAACAATTGGTATCAGAGCCAAGTCTCAATTCAAGCCTTAATTGTGGAAGAAAAGATCAATGGCACAAGAAGGAGTTCACTCTCACCTTAATCCCCACTTTGATGACAATGATTATGCTCTTTGGAAGCATAAAATGGAGATTTATCTTGATAGTGATCTCATCAATTTATGGGATTATATACTTGAAGAGTAGAAGCCTCCAACAAAGATGGTGGAAGGAGTAGAGGTGACAATTGCAAGAGAAGAATTAAGTGAAACACAAAGGAAGGCAAATAAGAAGAACAAGAGGGCAATGACTATTGTTCTAAGCTCTATGTTAAGAGAAGAAAATGGAAAAGTGAAACATTTCCAAATTACACATGCCATATGGAAAGCATTAGAAAACTATCATGAGGGCATAACTCTTATGAAATCAATTAGGTTGGAGATGTATGTAACAGAGTGGGAGTTCTTCATGATGAAAGACCATGAAAGCATAACCGAAATGACAAATAGACTGCTCTCTATTGTCATAAATATGAAAAATTTTGAAAGGATTCTTACCAATTATGGGGTAAATACTAAAATCCTTAAATCTCTTCCATTAGATAAATTTGGTGCAAAAGTATACAACATTCAAGAGTCTAATCCAGAGATTAAGAAAGTGCCAACCGAGAACCTCATTGGTAAGCTTCTCACTCATGAGATGGCTCTCAAGAAAGATGAAGAGATGAATAAGCTAAGAGGACAAAGACACAAAGAGGAAAAGAAAGCTCTGACAATTATTTAATGTTAAATCTTGCTTAATCAAATCTTAGTGATTTGTTGATAGTTTCTTTGTAATATCTATTTGTTGGTTGTTGCCTATAAATAGACCACCAAATGGACTTGAATGCAAGAGGAAAATCATTAACATGTGCTAAAACTCTTACAAAGTTAATTCATAACTTTAATTTTTTATTTCCTTATACATAGTTTGGTGTGAGCTTTAAACACCTTAGGTTTGGGTTTGAGAGTGAGGCTCGTATAAAAAACTCTTGTTTAGGTTTGAGAGTTAGCCTAGTTGTGAAACTCTTATATAGGTTGAGTGTTAGCCTTAGGAAAACACTTGTAAGTTTTGGTGTGAGCCTAAAACACTAAGTTGAGTGTGAGCCTTGGAAAACACTTGTAAGGTTTGGTGTGAACCTAAAGATAAGTTGAGTATGAGCTTATAAAATACTAGTGATTGAGTGAAACACTCAATTAGTGAATTAAGGAATGGATGTAGGGTTGGTTAATATCCGAACCACTATAAAACTTTTGTGTTCTTGCTTCCCCTACTCTTTCTTTAATCTTTCATATTTGTGAGCTTCCTCCAAAATCAAAAGTTGAAATTTGTCATCAATTCAACCCCCCTTCTTATTGTACTAAGGACAATAGCTTGACAAGCCTAATCTAACTTTGTTAGTTCTATTGGATTAGGTTAGTTTAACATAAGTCATAGACCTCTTTTGATCTTGATAATAGAGATTGATCAATTCTAGTACTTTTATTAAATGTTGTTTTGCATATTATAAGTTAGATTTTTTCATCAGAAGTAGGATGAAATTCAAAATCTTCAACAATGTAACGATCATCCAAATTCGTGGTGTGTGTATGGTGAATCACAATTGTGAATCAATCATAAGAAAAAATGAAGCAAGGCTAGAGGAATTCGCGGGCTATTTCGCTGTCGCGAACCATCCAAAGACTGCAAAGCCTTAGTCACAGAGGAATTCATGTGAGTGTCATGCTAGGGTTGTGACCACGACTTTCATAGTGACAATGGAAGGAACGAAAGCCACAACCACAGTGTGCTAAGTATCCGTTGAAAGATAAAAAATCACGAAGGTAAAAATTTAGTAGAGACCCGACTCAAGAAGTTGAAGCTTCCTCACTAAACAGAGGAATTCGTGTCTCAGTCGAGCCCAAGACTTAGGAATCTCGCGGCCGCGACTTTTAATAGTGGTTAGAACATAACGACTATATTTTTCTAGACAACCAATGGACAATTGACACATGGATTAGCTGTTAGACACAAATAGAATTTTTCGTTGAAATTTTCAGCTCCACAATGGAAATTGAAAATTTGCGACCGTAAAATGGTAGTAGCAACTACAACTTCTGCCTGACAAGCATTTAATGTTAAATCTGCCTAACACATCTTAGAGATTTATTAATAGTTTTAGTCCAACGTCTCTTTGGTGGATATGAACTATAAATACTCCACCAAACATATGTAAATGCAAGAGAATTCATTAATTTGTAACCAATCTCTTACCAATTTGCTACTCATTCTTTCAACATTTATGTGTTTGTGATTATTTGGTATGAGCAATAAACATCATTGTAAGAGGTTTTAGTGTGAGCCTTGAAAACACTTGTTTGAAGTTTTAGTATGAGCCTTGAAAATACTTGTGAGAGGATTTAGTGTGAGTCTTGAAAACATTTGTAAGAGGTTTTTATGTGAGCCTAGAAAACACAAGGTGTAAGGTTATTGTGTGAGCCATAAACACAAGTTGTAAAAGTTTGGTGTGAACTTGGAAACACCTATTGAGTTGAGTGAAATTGGGGAGTGGGCATCGGGTTAGTTAACACCCGAACCACTATAAACACTTGTGTCAATTTCTTTCTTCTCTTACTCATTTTCTGAAACACATTAACCCTCTTTTTATTTTTTTAAATTAAGCACCAATTCAACCCCCTTCTTGGTGTCCTAGGCCAACAAGTGGTATCACAACCAAGTCTCACTAAAACCTTAATTGAGTGAGTAAAGAAGGAATCCACTCACACCTCAAGCTTTATTTTGATGGAGCTAACTATACTTATTGGATGTATAGGATGAAGATCTATCTAGATACGAATATGGTGGATCTATGAGATGTTGTTGTTAAAAAATGGAAGCCACCCACCAAAGTGGTGGATGCGAGTGAAGAACTAATCCCTTGAGAAGAATGGGTTGAAACACATAGAAAATCCAATGGAAAGAACAAGAGAGCCATGATAATCCTTTTAAGCTTTCTCTTAAGAGAAGAAATTAGAAGGGTACAACATTGCCAAACTGCCTATGGGATTTGGAAAACATTGGAGAACTATCATAAAGGCACCACCTTGGTAAAATCCAACCGACTAGAGATGTATGTGACGGAGTGGGAGTTACTCATGATGAAGGAGGATGAGAGCATTACCGACATGACCAATAGACCCCTAGCAATCATCACCAACATGAAGAAGTTTGGTAGGATTCTCACAAATCATGAGGTAAACTCTAAAATTCTAAAATCTTTGCCTCTTAAGAAATTTGGTGCTAGAGTGTGTAGTATCCAAGAATCCAACCTGAAAATAGGGAAGGTGCCAATGGATGTCTTGATATGCAAATTCTTAACTCATGAGTTAGCCTTAAAGAAAGATGAGGAGATGAAGAAAATGAGGGGCAAAGGAGAAAAATCTGAAAAGCAAGAAAGGAAGACCTTAGCACTCAACTCTACATATAAAGAGAAGAAAGTGAGGTTACTTCAAATGAAGAAGGAAGTGACATGAAGGAAGAGGAACTAGCAATGCTCTCTAGAAGGACCAATGACCTTATTAGAAGAAGAAAAGAAAGAAGAAACTTCAAGAAAGCTACTCATAATCCCAAAGAGAGATCAACCGAAGTCACTTGATATGAGTGTGGCAAGCAAGACCACATTAAGTATGATTGTCCAAAGTTAAAAAACAAGAAGAAAGGGGACAAAAAGATAAGGAAGAGCTTCAAAGCCACTTGGGATGGTAGCTCAAGTGAGAATGAGGAAGATGAGGAGATTGCTAACATATGCTTCATAGCTCTAGAGGATTCTCTTAATGAGGTAAGCACTTCATCTTATTTTCATTCTAATTATGATGATTTAGATGATGTAAATGAAGAGCTTCTAGAAGCTCTTACGATAAGATGTGATAAATATAAGTCACAAATGAAGATTTATAAGAGAAAATGATCAAATTTAGAGGATGATTATAAATCCTTTAATAATCTTGTGAGTGAATTGAGGGCTTCAAATGAAGAACTCAAAAAGTCAATAGAAAATCTTTCTAAATCTTCTTCGTCATTAGCTTCATTAAGAAAAGAGAATGACTCACTAAAAGGAGAAGTCATTAAGCTTAGAAGCACTATCTCAAAATGTCATAAGGGTAAGAAAGCTTTGGATGCACTCATAATATCACAAAGGCCTCCCTTAATTAGGCATGGTCTAGGATTTAATGAAGCCTCAACCTCCACATCTACACTCACTACATTTATTAGAGCAACAACACCTCAAACTTCAAGTATTGAGGTCATTGAGAAGAGAGGTGCTTCTAGCACTAAGCTGCCTATGCCTAATGATAAAGGTAAGGCCCCCTCAAGGCTCAAGAACCAAGGCTCAAAGAGCAAATTATGCTTGCATTTACAACAAGAAGCATGCTTAAACACACAAACATAAAAAATTCTCTTTTACTCCTCATCACTCATGCATTTGCATACACCCCCATAACGAAAGTATGAGAAGGTCTCCTACTCATACTAAGATTATGCATAAGAGAAAGGCTCATAAGTCTAAACTTCATTGTTATTATTGCATGAGATATGGACATATTAATATTATTGCTATATTAGGAAGGCTCACCTCAAATTGGAGGACCCTTCAATACCTAACCCCTTAGGACCCAAGTATGCTTAGGTGCCAAAGAAAAGATGATTTATTTGTGTTGTGTAGGAATGTTTGGTAGCCACCAATGAATCAAATGATTGACATGTGGATAGTGGATGCTCAAAGTACATGATAGGTAATAGGAAGCTATTCATGGCCTAAAAAGAAAAAGAAGGTGGCAATGTCACATTTGGTAACAATGCCAAAGGTAAGGTAATTGGCATTGGAACCATTGGTAAGAATGATTACTCTTTAATCAATGATGTTTTATTAGTTGATGGCTTGCAACATAATTTGTTAAGTGTAATTCAATTCTGTGACAAAGGTAATAATGACACCTTAAACCCTAGAGAATGTCGAGTTATCACATTAGTGGATAAAAGGGTTGTTTTCAAAGGTAAAAGGAAAGACAATACCTACTCAATTAACTTAGACAATTTGGCTAACCAATCTTTTAAGTGTCTTATGTCTCTTAGTAATGAAGCTTGACTATGGCATAAAAGACTTGGACATGCTAGCACGAAGTCTTACAAAGCTTATCTAACGAAAAGCTAGTGGAAGGTCTTCCCAAGCTAAGTTTCTCAAAAGACAAGACATGTGGTCTTTTCCAAATGGGGAAAAACATTAATCTCCCTTCAAATCTAAAAATGTTGTAAGTATATCTAAATCTCTTTAACTAATTCATATGGACTTGATAGGACCTACTAGGGATGCTAGTTTAGATGGAAATCATTATGGACTAGTCCTAGTTGATGACTATTCTAGGTTTACTTAGGTATCCTTTCTAGTTCATAAATATGATATCTTTAATGCCTTCAAAAGTTTTGTAAAAAGAATTCAAAATAAAAAGGGTTACTTTATGTCTTCTATAAGAAGTGACCATGGAAAAGAATTTCAAAATGAAGCTTTTGAATCTTATTGTTTAGAGAATGAGTTTTTCACAATTTTTCAATCCCTAGAACACCACAACAAAATGGTGTTGTAGAGAGGAAAAATAGAACAATAGTAGAAATAGTTAGAACTATGGTCAATGAGTATTCTTTACCAAATTACTTTTGAGCCAAAGCTATTAATGCTTTGTGTTATATTGCAAATAAAGGTTTTAAATGACCCATTCTCAATAAAACATCTTATGAGCAATGGAACAGTAGAAAACCCAAGATATCATACCTAAGAGTATTTAGATGCAAGTGTTATATATTGAATACCAAGGATAATCTTAAGAAATTTGACTCAAAGCCTAATGAGGGGATATTCTTAGGCTATTTCACCTCTAGCAAGGCCTATAGAGTCTTTAACAAAAGTTCTATAGTTGTTGAAGAGTCTATGAATGTTGTTTTTGATGAATCTAGTAAACTCGATCTTAGGAAAGGTTCTTTTGTTGATGATCTTGTAGGTGGCTTTGAAAAATTGAGCACACTACAGGAGAGGAAGATGAAGACAAAGATAAAGGTGAATCATCAAGAGTAGATGAGGAACTACAACATCAACAAGAAGCGTTGCCAAGTCAAGATCTTCCTAAGGATTGGAGATTCTCCAAGCATCACCCCAAAGACTTAATTATTGGTGATACTTCAAAAGGTGTAAGTACTAGATCTTAACTTAATCTTTTAGATAATAACCTAGCCTTTATTTCTCAATTTGAGCCAAAATTAATTGATGAGGCTCTAGATGATGAAAGTTTGGTGATTGCTATTCAAGAGAAACTTAACCAATTCGAGAGAAACGATGCATAGGAACTTGTTCCTAAGCCTAAGAAACACCCAATTGTAAGTTACAAATGAGTGTTTAGAAACAAGTTAGATAAGCAAGGATTCATCACTAGGAATAAGGCTAGATTAGTTACAAAAGGTTACAACCAAGAGGAAGACATAGACTATGATCAAACCTATGCCCTTATTGCAAGGTTAGAGGCCATTAAGATTGTTTTAGCTTGTGCATGTCATATGAATTTTAAACTTTTTCAAATGGATGTCAAAAATATTTTTCTAAATAGGGTTATTGAAGAAGTTGTTTATGTTGAACAACCTCCTGGTTTTGAATCACATAGATTTCCAAATTATGTTTTAAATTAAATAGAGCCTTATATGGGTTAAAACAAGCTCTAAGATCTTAGTATGAAAGGCTTAGTTCATTTCTTTTGAAAAATAATTTTGAAAAGGGAAAGGTGGACACTACCCTGTTTATAAAAAGGTACAAACAGGATATCATTTTTGAAAAGGGAAA
>CATIWR010022896.1:0-10077 GCA_949677035.1 Omphalea diandra | reverse complement strand
TGATTATGAATGCTTGGTATGCAGTTATGGCATGATTCATGCAAGTGTACCTAATGTTTATACATATTCTCCTTATATGGCAGCCTGAGCTTGCTACACTTTCATGACAATAACTCCTGATATACTTATCCAACTAGCTTGATTCTTTTTTTCAAACAAACTAGACATATAATGGGAGAACATATTCAAATTTTAGGCTAATATCAGATACACATAAAATGTGGTAAATTTTTAAGTTCTGCCCTGTTGCAATGTCATCTCAGTCTGAGTAGGTCTTACATTATTGGGCATATCTCAAATTGTACTAGTCAAATTGCTATAGTATTCTATCATCAGTTACAAAACATATAAATGAACATTTTTCATGTTTTACTCATTACCCAGTTCAGTCTATAAGGTCACCAAAACAAAAGACCAATCTCGGGACAAGTAGGTTCATAACATGTTGACAACCAGTCATAATGAAGGGACAATATCTCAGCAACCATGCTGGATTTGGCAACAATATTTCACATGTATGTAGATTAGAATAAATATACAACTTTCAAGTTTGGACCATCATCAAATTCTGAGTCTATAGTCATCAAATTCTTGGAAAACCGAATTAAAAGAAAGGTGGTGTGTCATCTGCATACAGAGTCAGTCCCAATCATTAAGCCATATATCTTTCCACACATAAAATTAATCAAAACTACTTAACAAATATTTATAAAGAATATAAACCTACAGGTTTTATGTTTTTCACTCTGTCAAAATCCAAATATAAAGTAATCAAAATAGAACAAAACAGAAAACTGAGATCATCTCGGTTCGTTTTTGAATCAGTCCTAATGAAGGAGCCATATCTCTTCACACACATTGAATCAAGTAAAACTGTTTTATATGCATTTATATGAGACATAAGGCTACAACTTTTATGTTTTGCACTTTCCCCAATTCCTCTTCTAGGGTTATGAAATCGTGGGTGAAAAATTCTGCTCTAACAGCAAAATCAACAGAATCAGCTCTTGTTCTCTTGGATTACAACTTCCATCCAAGAGCTCTACCTCAATTACTCTATAATTCTCACTAATCATGCATGATTAACATGTCATGAGAGGTTAATTTCAGTTGAGAAGAGGATAAATTACATACCTATTGTCCCAAAATTAGAGAACCTTAGGCAGCACACTCTTCTTCCTCACTTTATTTTTCTTCTTCTTCTTCTTCCTTTCTTTCTTTCTTCCTTAGCTCTCTCTCTCTTTCATCTGGTGTATTTCGACCTTATCTCCTCTCTTACCAGCCCATAGTGGTAGATAATTATAATTTGTATTCTTACTATAATAGGACAAAAGATTGGTGGCTTGTTCCTATTGGTTAAAAGTTAAACAGTTTCGCTTTTAGTCCCTTTTCTTCATTCCTTCATCACCTTCATCCATTCTCTAATTTCTAGATGCTCTTTATACTTTTAGATGAGCTCTCAAACACAATTATTTATGATTCTATAATAAGCACACAACATGAAATAATTTGTCATATAACTATGCAAACACTACATATATGTTCAAGCATCCCAAATGCAATGGTGCAATTGTCATTGTCGTGTTTTTACAATTCACATGTCTAAATGATTATTTATCATATGCATATGTTCATGTGAGATTTCATATCATTTGATACAATGCATATGCTTATATGTGATTTCATATCATTTGTGCAACGAATGTATTCATGTGATAATGCTAATGAATAGAGATAGGGATGTTGCAATATAATTCTTGCTTGACTTGTATTCATATGTAAAAGGTAACAATTCAATCACATATACATGTAATAGGACATAATCACATCATAAAATTATCACGCATATACACATTAGAATCTAATTATCATTTTTACTCACCTTTTGATGTAACCAACCTTTATGGTAGGCTTGGTTCTCTCTCTAAAGCTTCCTCAAAGTTTTGAGATCCTAATATTTGATACATACATGGTTATAAGTATGCCAAAATGATTATGAATGCTTGGTATATACCTATGGCATGATCCATGCGGGTGGACCTAGTGTTTATGCATGTTTTTCCTTTTACGGCAGTCTGAGCTTGCTACACTCTAATAGAAAAAATTCTATGTATACTTATCCAAATGACTTAATTCTTTAAAAAAAAAAAAGACACACAATTATACAACATATTCAAATTTCAGGCCAATGTAAGACATAAAAAATGGGGTGAATTTTTTAATTTTGCTCTGTTTCGATGTCATCTCAATCTGAGTAGGTTTTAAATTCTTAGGTATATCTCAAATTGTGCAAATCAAATTGCAAAACTGATTTACTAGATGTTACGCAACACATAAGGGAACATAGTTCATATTTTACTCATTGTCTAATTCAGTCTAAAAAATGATCAAAACAAATGATAACTCTCAGTGTGAGTAGATTTTTAATGTGGTGATAATTAGTCATAATGAAAGGGCAATATCTCAACAACCATACAACATTTGGTAACAATATTTTACATTCCTGTAGATAATATATAAATATACAACTTTCAAATTTAACACATCACCAAATTCCTATTCTATGGCTATCAAATTCTAGGAAAATAGAATTAAAAAATAGGTGAGGTTTTATCCAGGTACATGGTCAGTCACAATCAAAGAGCCAAATCTCATTTCACACAACAAATCAATTCAAACTCCTTTATAAGTGTTTAGAGGGCATATAAACCTATAAATTTCATGTTTTAAACTTTGACAAAATCAAAACCTAAGGCCATCAAAATATAAGAAAACATAAAGACTAAGGTGATTTAAGTTGGTCATGAACCAGCCCTAATGAAGGAGCCATAACTCCTCACACACACTAAATCCAAAAAAAAACTATTTCATATGCATTTAGATGAGGCATAAAGCTACAATTTTCATATTTTTCACTTTCTCTATTTCCTCTTCTAGGATTATGAAATCATATGTAAAAAATTATGCTCTTATAACAAAATCAGCATAATAAGCTCTTGTTCTTTTGAATTTCAACTTCCATCCAAGAGTTCTACCTCAAATACTCCATAATTCTCACTAATCATACATGATTAACATGTCATGAGGGGTTAATTTCATTTGAGAAGAAGATAAATTAACTTACTTATTGTCCCAAAACTAGAAAACCTTAGGCTTCCTCCTTAGGCAACTCACTATTCTCCCTCTCCTTCTTTTTCTTCTTCTTCTTCTTCTTCTTTCCTAGCTCTCTCTTTCTTTTAATGTACCTAACATCTAAGCTCTTTATTTTGATCCTAAAGGGTCAAAAATTAAACTTGTAAACCTATTGTAGCAAGACAAAATCATGGTGTTGCATTCCTATTGGTTAAAAGTTCACTTTCCTCTTTTAGTTCTTCTTCTTCACTCCTTAAGCATCTCCATCCATCTCTTAGTTCCTAGATGCTCCCTATACTTTAAAATAAGCTCCATAACACCATTATTTATGATGCTATAACATGCACACAACATAAAACAATTTGCCATGAAATTATACAAACATTACATATATGTTTAAGTGTCCCAAATGCAATGGTGCATGTGTCATCGTCGTATTTATCCAATTCACATGTCTAAATGATCATTTATCCAATGCATATGTTCGTGTGGGATTTCATATCATTTATGCAATGAATATGTTCATGTGATAATGCCAATGAATATGGATGGGGATGTTACACTTTCCCTTTGCCATTAGGCATTGGAGGTTTAGTGCTTTTGGGCACTTTTCTTTCCAACAACCTCAATTTGAAGTTTGAGGTGTTGAACCTCTAATGAATGTAGTGGATGGGGATGTAGAAGAAGAGGCTCCACTGAAGCCTAGACCATGCCTTATAAAGGGAGGTCTTTATGATACAATGAGTGTATCCAAGGCTTCATTAACCTTATGAAACTTAGAGATAGAGCTTCTAAGCTTAATGACTTCTCCTTTCAAAGAGTCATTCTCTTTTCTTAATGAAGCTATAAATGAAGATGATTTGGAAATATTTTATATTGACTTCTTGAGTTCTTCATTTGAAGCTATTAATTCACTTATAAAGCTATTAAGGGATTTGAATTCATCTTGTAATTTATTGCACTTCCTCTTGTAAGTTTGTATTTATGACTTATATTTGTCACATTTCATGGTGGGAGCTTCTAAAAGCTCATCATCTATATCGTCTAAATCATCATATTCAAAATAAGAATGAGGTGAAAACCTTACCTCTTAAGGAGATTCTTCTTAAGCCAATAAGCATATGTTAGCAATATCTTTTTCTTCATCATTTAGTGGCTTTAAAGCTCTTCCTCTTATCTTGTCCCCTTTCTTCTTCTTCTTTGGCTTAGGGCAATCATACTTAATCTGGTCTTGCTTACCACACTCATAGTAAGTGACATCGTTTGATCTCTCTTTGGGAGTTAGAATTGCTTTCTTGAAGTTTCTTCTTTCTTTTCTTATTCTAATAAGCTCCTTGGTCCTTTTAGAGAGCATTGCAAGTTCCTCCTCTTCCTTATCACTCCCCTTTTCATTTGAGGCTGTTTCTACTTCCTTTTCCTCCGAAGAAGATTTGAGTGCCAAGGTCTTTTTTTCTGGTTTTTCATATTTCTCCCATTGACCTCTCATTCTTTACATTTCTTCATCTTTCTTTAATGCTAATTCATGAGTTAAGATTTTGCGTATTAAGACATCCATTGGCAAATTTTCTATTTTAGGGTTGGACTCTTCAATACTAAATACTCTTGCATAAATTTTTAAAGAGGTAAAGATTTTAGAATTTTGGAATTTACCTTATAATTTGTGAGAACCCTACCAAACTTCTTCATGTTGGTGACAATAGCTATGAGCCAATTTGTCATATCTGTTATACTCTCTTCCTCCTTCATCATGAATAACTCCTACTCTATCACATGCATCTCAAGTCTACTGGATTTCACCAAGGTAGTGCCCTTATGATAGTTCTCCAATGCCTTCCAAATACCATGAGTAGTTTAGCAATATTGAACTCTTCTAATTTCTTTTCTTAAGAGAGAACTTAGAAGGATTGCAATGGCTCTTTTATTTTTACCATTAGATCTTCTATATGCTTTAACCTATTCTTGTATAGGGATTAACTCCTCACTCCCATCCATCACTTTGGTGGGTAGCTACCACTCTTTAGCAACAATATCACATAGATCCACTACATCAGTATCTAGATAGATCTCCATTTTATACTTCCAATGAGTATAGTATGCTCCATCGAAATAAGGCCTAAGGTGGATGTGGATTCCTTCTTATACCATGATCTTTGCTCACACTATTAAGATTTTTAATGAGACTTGGCTCTGATGCCACTTTTGGCCTAGTGCAACAAGAAGGAAGGTTGAATTGGTGCTTATTTTTAAAATTAAAAAGAAGACTTATGTGTTTAGAAAGGTGAAGAAGAAGATGAGAAGAAATAACACAATGGTTTATAGTGGTTCAGGTATTGACAAACCCTATGTTTGCTCTCCAATTCTTCACAATTAGGTATTTTAGTCAACTAAACCAGTGTTTCCAAGTTCGCACTAGACTTCAACAACTTGTGTTTATGGCTCATACAAAAACCTTACAACTTGTGTTTTCTAGGCTTACAGAACAACCTCTCTCAAGTGTTTTATATAGGCTCACACTTTAACATCTTACAAGAGTTTTGAATCTAGGCTAACTCTTAACCTCTTACAATGGTTTTTGTTACTCACACCTAAGAATCAATAACACATAAATGAGAATGAAAGATTGAGTAACAATTGGCAAGAGTTTGGTTACAAATTAATGAATTCTCTTGCATTTACATATGTTTGGTGGAGTATTTATAACCCACATCCACCAAAGAGAAGTTACTATAAAACTATCAACAAATCTATAAGTTGTGCTTGGCAAATTTTGCATTAAATATTTGTCAGGCATAATTTGTTGTTGCTATTACCATTTCAAGGTTGCGAATTTCTAATTTGCACTGAGGAGCTGAAAATCACAGCAGATGTGTCAACCGGCTAGTCCATGTGTCAGCTGTCCATTAGTTGTCTAAGAAATGTAACCATTATATTCTACCAACAAATTAAAAGTTGTGGTCGTGAGATCACTATGTCTTGGACGTGATTGAAACTGCAAATTCCTTTGTGTCATGAGGGAACTATAACTCCGTAAGTCATAGTTGCTACTAATAATTTGCCCTCATGATTTTTTTATCTTCAACGGTTACCTAGGACACTTGGCATGTTATGGATATGGCTTTGGTTCCCTTTTTTGTCACTATGAAAGTCGCAGTCATGAATCTAAACGTGATGCCCATCGTGAATTCCTCTATGACTTAAGCTCACTTAGTCCAGCTAAATCGTGGCTACAAATCTGCCTGCGAATTCCTCTAGCCTAGCTTTATCCATCCTTATGAATGATTCGCGATCGCGATACTAAAAATTTGGATGAACTTTTCATGGTTGGAGATTTTGAATTCCATATAACTTTCAATGAAAAAAACTAACTTATAATCTGCAAAACAATACTTAATATAAGTATTAGAAATGATCAATCTCTATTTTCAAGGTCAAAAGAGGTTCATGACTTAAGTTTAACCAACCTAGTCCAACATAAGGAACAAAGGGGGAATAATCATCAAATAACCACATAGAATGCTAAGAAATTAATTAAGTAAGGGTTTAGGAGTAAGGAGGAGGAAGAGGACAATCTTTTAAGAGCTTACATAATTGTAGTCTATGGCTTCCAATATCATTAGTTTGATTGTTTCTTCTTCTCTTTCTTCTATTATGAGCTAATTATCTTTATGTTAGGGTTGTAGATGGGTATTGTTAACTCTTATGATTTTCTAATTTAAGTTTTTTGATTTTATTCATCATATGTTAATAATCATTGTGTGATTATTATTGTTTAAAAAGCCCCTAATCATATTGAGTTTTATGAATTGACTATTGGGAGATACTTTTCATGAAACAGACCATCAATGATTCCTTTAATCTATTATGTGTTGAGGGACCTTAATAGTTTATTATTATCATTAGAATCTTGTATTATTTGAGAATAACATGATGTTTTACTATAATATTAAGAGACCTATAGTTTAACATGTTCTTTATGTTAATTGATACTTGAGAGAGATTAATTAATCACATAAGTAATCTGTTAGTAACACTAGATGAATGAATCAATTGAATAGAAGATTAAAAACCATAAATGGTTAACAAATGAAGTTGAACCCTTAGCTAATTTCTTCTAATAATTGTTTTCTTTGCAAATACTTTATTTATAGTTTACTTAAATTTAATTATATGTTTAAACCTGCTTCTAATTAAGATTTTTATTTAATAAAAGGAATAATAAGCATAATACTTATTGCATGATCCTCATAGGTATGATACCTAGACTCTTATACACTTTATTACTTATCGACCTATACACTTGCTGCTTAAAGGGTTATTTATATAGCACTAACTCATCAATCAAGTTTTTGTAATTCCCCCAAAGTTAAACTCTTACTTAACCTCTTGCAATAACTAATCCTAGTAAAATCCAATAATTCAAATGACCAAGAACATGTTACAAGGCCTTAAAGAGAAGTTTATCTTTGTGATAACCAACATTTTCATCAATTAAGCAAATAGGCTTACAATAATAACAATTTCCTAACTAACATGCTTTATTTATAATCAATTAACATAATAGAGTGTGTGTGTCCTGACAACATATTTTATTAAAAAATTCAACCTCTAATCATAAATAACCTAAGCAAGACTATACTTCAACTCCTTAGAAGTCACACATGACCATATACAATACTATCCCACCATTCTCCACTAATGTAGAACTTAGCAACCTAAGGATCATAAGGTCTCTCACGCTTGTAATGAGAGGTTAGGGCTAAGGCTAAAAAGAAGTGTCAAGTCCAAAAACAAGAGAATTTTTGCTAAGATATTAACTGTATTAATGATATAAAATATGGTGAAACACTTCATATGCATTGCCCATACTTAATCTTTATAAATTACCTATGCTACCCTTTTTGTTTTACTTTTTATGCCTTGATCTTTTCTTTCTTTCTTTTTCTTTTATTTTTCTATTTCTTTTCCTTTTCCTTTCATCATCATCATTTCTTTTTTTTTTTCCTCATCCATTTTTCTTTTTGTTCTTTTTTGTTCTTATTTTTTTTGAATGACAAGAATGAATGATATATATGTGAGCAAAATATCAATTTGCCACCTTCAAACTTAAAATTGTTCCTTATGATGTATATAACAATAAATGAGCCCCTTTTGCCAAATCTGCAAATATGCACATAATTGACACAACATATAACACATCATTATACAACCATATCATAGCTCTATTCTTTTGATTGGGGTGGTAAAAGATCACTTAGGCTATATGGTTACAATGAGGGTTATGGGTTAAAGAAAGAAAATTATAATTATACACATAAGTGAGTATTTATACAAGCCTCAAAAGGGTAACAAGGGTCAATGCATATTAAAGGCATGAAAGGGGCAATAAAAGAATTCCTCATCATCTCCCAAGGATTGCTAACTCTAGGACTTCACCTTAAAAGATGGTTTAACAAGTTATAACATGTGTAGAGGTATCCATTTACTAAGTCATGCATGATTATTAATTTCAATTTCCAAATCCATATGTCACTAAGTTCTGCTTAAATTGTTTTATTATGATAATTAATTATAAATCAAACATATTAATCAAGACCAAATCATTATCATAAGTAAATTTAACTCAATTGATTTAAGTAAGTGGATATCAAATTGTTCATTAATTATTCACCTTTAGACCTTAAAACTATCCTTAATCATCTAAATTATTAGATTTGATCATTTAAAGTACAAATATAGCACATGAAATCTCTTAATTCCCTTAAACTTAAATTTGTCATTGCCCTTAATGATGCAATAAATGTAAAAAAGAGAAGAGGGATAAAGAAGTATTACCTTAATGGAGGCAAGAGAAATAGAATATATCATCAATGCAAGCATTCAAACAAAAATTAAGACCACAAAACATAAAGCAAAAAAAAAAAAAAAAACACATGATAATTTAAGGTTATTAGCTTGACCGTTAAGAGTGGTCACTTAAGCTTTACCTTGGGTTTCTGATTATCCTTTATTAATATCTTATGCATGCAATTTGTTGGACTCAAACCCCTTAAATCCATGATTACCCATTATAAAAACTTTTTTTCTTTTCAAGGTTATTAGCTTGACCGTTAAGAGTGGTCACATGATAATTTGTTCTTAATTTATGTCATTAAATATTGGAACATATGAGATATCTTGCTCTTCAAAATATGCATAAAGATAAGGCCATGGTGTAATTCAAAGTGATGAGAATGAAAAAGATAAGAAAATGTCTTTGTTACCTCATCATAGTTCAATCTATGAATACGGAAGAGTGAAGATGGGTTACTATCATGGATTTTAAAAGGGATAGAATTATTTACCTTGCATTCCTTAGAAATAAAACCATTTTCATCTCTAATAAGTTTAGATTGTTTATAACGACCATGTAATGACCATTTGTTTACAAATCATATTGTTATGATACCAATAACTGTAATAACCGTGTTCATTTACAAAACTCATACTACTCATGTCCATAATCTGTAATGCTACAATCGGTACCTATTAGAGCACTCAACATCCAGGATTTGCCCGTCGGCCCCGCGATGTCATACACACCGGGATTTGCATGTCTACCCTGCATATGCTTGAGCCCTCTCTGATAGCCAAATTGTAACATATAAATTCATTTATCTAACTAATAACTGTGACATCCATTGTTCTCATTTGTAAATCAGCTTTGATACCACAAATTATAACATCACAACATGGCTACAGCTAGTACCTATTAGAGCACTCAACATCCGAGATTTGCACATCTGCCCCGCGTGTGCTTAAATCCTATGATACCACCAACTGTAACTATCGTCTTCAGTTGCAAATCATGGCATTTCATGTTCAGAAATGCATACACATTAAGGTTTATTCATCATACATATATAATCCCATACGTATTTAATGTACACATGTGTTAACTAATGTCAG
>CATIWR010022894.1:0-33178 GCA_949677035.1 Omphalea diandra | reverse complement strand
TTATTTTTTCTTTTTTTTTTTTTTTTTTTTTTATATATAAAAAAATTACAATTAATTTATATTCTATATATATATATATATATATATATATATATATATATATATATATATATATATATAAGAGGCTGCTAAAACCAAATTAAATTAAGTATAAGTTAAGTATCTTTTACTAAACCTTTTACATACGTAATAAATTCGTCATTGATTATCATGATTGCTTTTTATATTGAAGATACAGGCAATACTCCACTTTAAAATGATTGAATGGCAAAAAATTATAGAAAATATAATAAAATTTTCACAATTTATATGACTAAACAAATATATAGGAAGAATACAAAGGTTTCAGTAATATTTTAAGATTGTATTTTTCATAGCCTCAAATTTCTAGTAGTGATTTAGGATCAATTTTCCCGCAGTCCCATGCTCAAAATCTATAGATATTATGACTAAAAAGATTAGCATTAATAAATTATTTTTATTATTATATATATATATATATATATAATTTGTTGAGTGGACTGGACTTCCGAGGAAATTATGTGTCCCAATTTAGCCCAGTTACTTCATTACTAGGCCGAGGTTTGGCGGGACAACTTAAATCTAAATATTTATCGAACTTTTTTTCTTGGTTACAGAATCTCCCATCATAACTTATTCAATAATTATTTCATGTTGTTGAGATTACAAAATAGATTTATATATGTTTTATTTCTGTACGTAAAAATAATTTCAAAAGATTAAATCGTAAAAATTTAAATCTTTATGATGCATGTAACAGTAAAAGTATTTTCATTTATAAAATTATATAAGCTTTATTAAAAGAATTGTTAAACAATGTCACATTTATCATGACTGTTGAAATGCATAAATACAGAAAAAAATAATTAAATAAAATAATATTTTATATTACTATTTATTAAGTTCCAAACTTTTATAAATTCATTAACATATTATGTTCAAAAGACCACACTCTGACACATAATTTGATTCAAGAGATCACACTCTAACACACAATTATATATATAATTTTGATACCACATAATATATTTCAACTCATAAACACACTTAACATTATTTATAATAAATAAAACAGTTTATCATTCATTAAACTAATTATTTTAACATCTATGAATCAGAGACTAATTACAACGAACAAAAACTACAACAGTGGACGAGACTCTTCTTCTTGAAGTCAAGTCTCCATATCAACTATTCTCATCGATGGGCAAATGCCCTTTTTTTTCAATATCCAAAATCCAACATATTTTTTTTTTATATAATACACCTAGTTACCAAGTTAGTCATCTCTAATATATTATTTTAATAGCAATCTAACTCTAAAAAGGGAGTCCTCAATCATTTAGAGTATAAATTTTATCCATTTGATAAATATTTTTTTTCACACAATTTTTTTTTAAAAAAAGGGTTTTTTTTTCACTCTCATTAAAAATTTAAGTTAAATTCTAACAAAAATAGTTTTGACAACTTAAAATATCAATGTGAAATTAATTGTTAATGTTATAAACAATATATTAGTTCAATCTTTAGATAAAAATTTTGCTAACCAAATTAACATCAAACATGAGAGATAAAGCAAGAGAATGACGTAGAGAACACTGAAAATATGCTTTTATTGATACATATAGAAGTTACATCCCTTACATGTTAAGTAGTTCATACCAACTCTTCAATAAATTAAGGAAGTTTGTCTATAAAAGTATGGCTTAAAATATAAGACTATACTTCTGACATTAACAAGTCAAAAGTAGTTTTTCAAAGCATTGAAATATACATAAATTAATTAACCAAAAAACTTAAGCCTCAAACTTGCAATCACCATGCACGCAACACCGATGTAACAAGGCCTGCAACACCAGATTTTCTTCATCTGCAACTTCACTTTTCCTTGATTGCAAAGCTGGGATAAACTCCGAACATTTCCCTTAACTTCTCAAATCTTCCTTTTTGAAGTCCATTTGTTAAAATGTCAGCTACCTAATCTTCAGAGTTGCAATGGAGGAGCTAAATTTCACCTTTTTTCTTTGCCACCTTCAAGAAATGATACTTCACTTTGATATGCTTTGTCTTTCCATGAAAGACCGGATTCTTGGAGATGTCAATAGCATACTTGTTGTCTCATAGAACCTTAGTAGGCTTTGTTTAAGCTTCATTGAGATCCACTAATAGCTTAGCAAAATGGCTTGGTTCATAGCTGATGCAACAACAATATATTTTGCTTCAGCGATGGATAAGGCAACAATTTCTTCTTTCTTTAAACTCCAACACACCATAGCTGAGCCAATTGAGAAGCAATAGGTAAAGGTGCTCTTCATATCATCAATTGAGCCTGCCTAATCACTATCAACAAACCCTAATAAATTGATTATTGTGCTTCTTCTATAGAGAATACCATAGCCACTTGTACTTTTCACATATCTTAGAACTCTTTTTGCTGCCAAAAAGCGATTTTCCTTAGGAGATTTCATGAACCTTAACAACACACTAGTAGCATACATTATATTAGGCCTGTTACTATTAAATACAAAAGACATCCAATCAAGTTTTTGTAAACAGTAGCATCAACAACCTCAAAATCATCATTCTTGCTCAATTTAGCACCATGAACTGTTGGTGTGGATGCTGGTTTGCAATTCTCCAAGGCAAATTTCTTCAAAATCTCCAAAGCTTATTTCCTTTAGTTAATGAAATTCCTTGCATAGATTGATGGATTTTCATGCGAAGGAAATATGTCATTTTACCAAAATCATTCATTTTAAACAACTTCATTTGATTCTTGAATTCATCAATGAGACCTATCATGCTACCAGTCACCAGGGAGTCATCAACATATAATGATAAAATTAGAATACCTTCATTTTCGTGTTTCACATATAAGGTTGCTTCATTGCAGCTTTTGGCAAAACAAGCTTTATTAAGAAATCATCTATTCTGCTATACTAGGCCTTGGGTGCTTGTTTTAACTTATACAAAGCTTTCCTCAACAAGTAAACTTTATTTTCCTCATTCTTGATCCTAAACCCCTCTAGCTTATCAATATAAATTTCTTCTTGCAAATTGCCATTGTGGAAGGTTGACTTGACATCTAATTGATGCACCAACCATATTTTGTGTGTTGTAAGTGACAGAAGCAACCTGATGGTATCAAACCTAGACACAGGTGCAAATGTCTCATTAAAGTGCACTCCAAATTGTTGAGAATACCCTTTCACCATAAGCTTTACCTTGTGTTTGTTTACGGTACCATTAGGATTTAATTTCATTCTAAACACCCATTTTACACCTATAACATATGCATCATGAGGTCTGTCAACCAGTTTTCAGGTTCCAATTCTATTGATTGCTTCAATTTCATCCTTTATGGTTGCTCTCCATTCTGAAACCTTGAATGCTTCTTCAAAGCTGATTGGTTCTACTATGGCAATGTTACATATGTTATACACTTCTTCAAATGATATGGTGCCTCTTACACCTACCGTATTTTCTGATTCTGAGCTTCCTTCTTAAACAATTGGTTTCTATGGTAAATACCTTTGATTTTGAATTTTGTTTGAAGGAATAACAACTGATTTCTCTTAATCCCAGGCTACAGGGTCATCCAAATTCAAATCTCTACAAATTTTATAATTTGAGTTTTCAAGTCTAACATTTTATATCCTTTTAAATTTGTGTTATAACTAAGAAAGATTCCAACCTCAACCTGTGATCTAACTTATCTCTTTTCACCTCTAGAACATGAATGTAACAAATGCAACAAGAGACCATGAGGTGATTCATAACAAGTTTGACACCATAACAATCTTCATAAGGTGTCTTGCCTTCCACAGCCTTGATTAGAAGTCTATTCAGTAGATAGATTAAGGAATTACTTACTTCAACCTAAATTGCTTTGGAAAACACTTATGAAATATCAAGCACCTTGCCATGTTCATGATTGATTTGTTCTTTCTCTCATTCACACTATTTTGCTGATGTGAGTAAGTAACAATCAACTAACGATGGATTCCAGCTTCATAGAGATAACCTTTGAATTGGTGTGAGGTATATTCAATGCCATTATCAGACCCTTAAGTCTTGATTGAATGAACACACTAATTCTCAACTTCAGCTTTGAACCTCAGGAAAGTAGCAAACACTTTTGATTTTTGCTTGAGGAATTAAATCCAATAAAATCTTGAGTCTTTATTAGACCATAAATATCAATTTGAACAAGTTGGAGCTTTTCAGTAACTCTTGAAGCTTGTTTTGTTGGACATAGCAGCCTGGTTTGTTTTCCCATTTGATAATTGCCATAGACTCCATCATGTTCATAAATGGTAGGCATTTCATTTACCAAGCCTTTGTTTTGCATTTGTTTCAAAGTAGCATAATTAAAATGACCAAATCTCTTATGCTAGATAATGGTTTCATCAATAAAACTTGTAAATACTTCAATCTTAGTTTGCTTCCATTCAATAAGGAAGCTTTTCCACACCATATTTACTGAGCGAAGCTTAAAACCAAATGAATCAAAAATATCACACCTACATTTGTGAAAATGAAAGCATAATCTTTCTCAACTAGTTGACAAACACTTATCAAATTTTGTAAAATTCCAAGCACAAACAGAACATCATCAATAAATTTGGTACTTAAAAGAGTTTCCACAATTCTTGCACCTTTTCCTTTCACCTCTAATAGCCTCTCATCTCTAATATTGACATGTGAAGAATAACTCTTATCGAAGCCTTTAAATTTGTGCTACTTAGGTGACATATGATTTATGCAACCGCTATCAGTTAGCTAAGCTTGTGAATAGTTGCAGGTTTCACATTTTTTCCCTATTCAATTACCATGAACAACTTCTCTGCACATAACTCCACAGTTTTAGTTGTTTGTGCTTATTGAGTTTGAGACTGTTGGTTTTTTTTACACACATTATCAATATGGACAAACTGTTTACAAGTTTTGCATTAAACTTTAGGCCTGTAATAGTAATAATTTTTACTATGATTCCTCTTATTGCAATACGGATAAGGTGGATACTTGTTCTTCCTTCCTTTTGGCTTGTTTCCAGCTTGCTCCTTTTTCTCTTTTTCCTTTGTCTCACTAGTTTGCTTTTTGGAAAATGAAGATGAAACATAAGGTTGTGACTTGCTCCTTTAGCTTGCAACTAGAGCACCTTCAGAGACTTCTTCTTACCTGTAGAGCTTCATTTATTCTACTGCTTGCAAGAAATTTGTAAGTTTCATCAAGGAAATCTTATTCAAGTCCTAAGAATCTTTAAATGATGAGATATTAGATTTAAACTTCTCAACTAAGGTCATCAAAACCTTTTCAACAATCTTTTTTTCTCTAGTTTTTCATTAAGTAACCGTATCTGGTTCACTACTTTCATCACTTTATCAATATACTCCTTGATTATTTTAGAATCCTTCATCTTAAGAATCTCAAAACCTCTTCTTAAGTTGAGGAGTTACATCTGCCTTGGTTTGTCACTCCCTTGGAACTCTTCTTGTAACTTGTCCCAAGCCTTTTTTGTTGTTTCACAAACCATTATTCTTGTGAAAATAACATCATTAATAGCAGAATGAATGCAAGACAATGCTTTAAACTTCTTTGCTACTTCCTCATTGTGGTGCTTAATCTGGTTGAATGTGGGATTTTCATGGAGAGGTTGAGGATCTTTCCATATTTCAACAACTTGCAGGAGATCAAAGGCTCTTAGGTAAGCCTTCATTTTCACAGCCCAAATTGGGTAGTTCTCAACATTGAAAACTAGTAGAGTTACTCCAGCGAAGCTGTTAGAAGCCCTAAATAATCAACTCTCTCATGTGTCTAAGGTTATTTTTGGTGGATTTCCTCATTTGTTTTCTCTCTGCACACACTGTCCTTCAAAGATCAAAAGCTTTGATATCTCCATTAGCAAAATTAACTATAAACACAAGAGATAAAGTAAGAGAATGAAGGAGAGAACACTAAAATATGCTTTCATTGATACATATAAAAGTTACATCCCTTACATTGTAAGTAGTTCATGCCAACTCTTTTATAAATTAAGCAAGTTTAAATTGCACTTTTTATGATGAAACATTTTGCCACTATAAGTACTTTTTTTCATCATCATTGAGTTTTTAAGACAAAAATTTATCATCATAATGATCGTCATTGAACCCCGTCACATAAAGTATAAAGTAACAAAATTTTTATTCATCAAGGATTACATACTATTTGATGATGAAATTGGTAATTGTCATAGTCATGTTGATTTTTGGTGACCTAACTACTGTCATAAATTGTGTTTCATTTTTGTCACCTAACTAGTTATATCATCATGAAAAATATACTTTAAATGACAATATTTTCAATTGTCATACAATTTTTTATATTTAGTGACAATAACTTCATTAAATATTGTGTTTTAAATTTATCACCTAATTCATTATTTAGTCATTAAAACTCTAATTTACATGACAAAATTTGCAATCATCATGTAAATTTATACATTTAATGACGCTAATTATAAGAAATTTAGTGTCATGTTACAAAAAACTTTGTCACAATATATATTAAATTTGTCACCATAAATATATCATGACAAAATCAATTTATCATCATATTCATTAAAACAACTTTGTCTTAATATGTGTATTGTGAGAATTTATATTTTGTTACAATACTATATAAAATTGGTGACAAATATATGTATCACAATAAAAGATTTTTATAGTGATGAAATTTTTTTAATAATAAGGTAAGAGAGCCCAGAGGCACACCAACCTACCACAGGAAATATGGCAAATTATAATAATATCAATAACTCATCCTTCTTCTCTACATTAAAAAATCACATAAGGTGAGATAGAGACAGAACAATTAGTAGGCGATGATTGTACATTTTGAATAAGCAGTAACAACTACCCATTTGTATCGCCACCTCCATGTTAATACAATAATATATCTTCCTTACACACCCAAAAAAATAATATTGTCCTACCATCATACGCCATTAGTGAGGATTTGTAGTTTTAGTGTATATAATTAACAATGGACCAACAAAATAGTGATTGTGTTAATTATGAGACTTTTTTTAAAATAAAAGATACGAATTCTTACAATTTACGTTGGATTGGGACTTCTTCTTACTTGTAGAGCTTCCTTTATTTTATTGCTTATAAGAAATTTGCAAGTTCAGTCAAGAAAATTTGATTCAAATACCAAGAATCTTCAAGTGATGGGATCTTGGATTCAAACCTCTCAAGTAAGGTCACCAAAACCTTTTCAACAATCCTTTTTTCCTTTAGTTTTTCACCAAGTAACCGTATCTGGTTCACCGCTTTCATCACTCTATCAACATACTCCTTGATTGTTTTAGAATCCTTCATCTTAAGAAGCTTGAAATCTATTCTTAAGTTAAAGAGTTACATCTACCTTATTTTGTCACTCCCTTGAAACTCTTCTTATAACTTGTCCCAAGCCTCTTTTCCTATTTTACAAGCCATCATTCTTGTAAAAATAACAACATTAACTGTAGAATGGATGCAAGATAGTGCTTTAAACTTCTTTGCTACTTCCTCATTATGGTACTTAATCTAGTTGAAGGTGGGATTTCTGAGAAGAGGTTGAGGATCCTTCCCTGTTTCTACAACTTACTAGAGATCAAAGGCTCTTAGGAGGCCTTCATTTTCACAGTCCAAATTGGGTAGTTTTTAGCATTGAAAATTGGTGGAGTTACTCCAGTGAAGCTGCTGAAAGCCATGAAAGCTATAAACAATCAACTCTCATGTGTTTAAGGCTAATTTTGGTGGGTTTCCTCAATTGTTTTCTCTCTACACACATTTTCCTTCAAAGATCAATAGCTCTGATATCACTATTAGCAAAATTAACTGTAAACACAAGATATAAAGCAAGAGAATGAAGGAGAGAACACTGAAAATATGCTTTCAATAATACATATAGAAGTTTCGTCCCTTACATGTAAAGTAGTTCATACCAACTCTTCCATAAATTAAGGAAGTTTAAATTGCACTTTTTGTGATGAAATATTTTGTCACTCTGAGTGCTTCATCATTGAGTTTTTGAAACAAAAATATATCGTCACAATAATCGTCATTGAAACTTCGTCACATTAAGTATAAAATAACAAAATTTTTATTCGTCATGGATTGCATACTATTTGATGATGAAATTGGTAATTGTCATAGTTATGTTAATCTTTAGTGACCTAACTATTGTCATAAATTGTGTTTCATTTTTGTCACCTAACTAGCCAAATCGTCACAAAAATATACTTTGAATGACAATATTTTCAATTGTCATACAATTTTTATATTTAGTGACAATAATTTCGTTATAGATCGTGCTTAAATTTACGTGACAAAATTTTCAATCATCATGTAAGTTTATATATTTAATGATGCTAACTACAAGAAATTTAGTCTTTTGTTATAAAATATTTTGTCACAATATATATTAAATTTATCACCATAAATATATCATGACAAAATCGATTTGTCATTATATTTGTTAAAACAACCTTATTTTAATATGTGCATTGTGATAATTTATATTTTGTTGCAATAGTATATAGAATTAGTGAAAAATATATTTATCACAATAAAAGATTTTTATAGTGATGAAATTATTTCCATGACAAATAAATTTTTCACAAAAATTCATATCTATTTTAAAATAATATTTTATTACACATTTGCCTTATAATAAGACCTCATATTGGTTGAGCTGCTCTAATATTAAAACGGTATTAGTTATCTTTTGTAGGATCAAAATGTTTCCCAATTGTCACTCATCTTTGAATTTCTCTATTGTCAACACACTTAATTATAGAATTTTAAAGTGTAGTTACTCATATTTTTTGAAAAATCAATTGATTATCATAATATAGACTTTAAATTATTTAATTTTTATCATGATGTAGTCTTTAAAATACTTATTGACTCCCACATAACCAATAATTATTATTTAAAATAAAATTATTAAAAAATAATAAAAATATATGAAAGATTAAATTATTTTATTCAAATTTAAAAATGATTACAATATATTCAATTACAAATTTAGAGATGAAATATATATTCATTAATTTACATTCTAAAGCTAATAAAAATTAAAAAAAAACGTCACCTTCAAATTTATTTAGTATTTAAAAATTTATTAGATATGCATATATTATTTAGCATTTTTAAGAATATATAAATTTTTATGTTAATAAAAAGGAATTTTATATACTTAATTTATGGTTTAATTTTGATATTAAATGTTATAAAAAAAATATAATTGATATATCAAAATTTAGCATCTATGCACATTTTTTTTCATCTATTGTGACAAGTTATTTTAAATAAAAAAATTATTTATTATGATAAAATCATTTTAATAACTCTTAATAACTAATCATAATGATAAAAGTATTATTATGCCAAAATTATTTTCTCATTATATATAGTTTTATTTTTTATGCTAAAATTTTAATGAAAATACTTTTTACACTAAATTTTGATGCCTTTCTTTTCTTATATATTGTGACAGGTTATTTTGTCACAGTAAATGATAATTTATTATAACAAAATAATTTTATACTAATTTATAGATTAATTAAATATAGTGACAAAAGTATTATTATGAAAAAATTAGTTTTTTATTATTTATAATTTCATAGGTGCCAAAAATTAATGTTTCGATTTTGCAGAAAAATATTGTGATGAATTATATTTTTTATAGTCATTTATTGTGATAAAAAAATTATTTGTCAAATTTTTATTTTATCACAAATTAATCTATTTTCATAAAAATTATGATAAATTGTAATTTTATCATGATAAAATAACATATTGTGACAAGATTAATTTCATCACAAAATTTTTTATCATAATAAGCAAAATTTCTTATGGTCATTCATTGTGTTAATGTTTTATTCTCTTAACAATAGTTTCTCACGGAAAAAATATATTTAACATGATGAATTTTTCATTTGTCATACAAATTTTTAAATTTAGTGATTATAATTTTATCACCAATTATAATTTTTTAAATAACAAAATTTTCAATTGTCATAGCAATTTATAATTTAATGACACTTATATCATCATTCATTGTGTTAACATTTTTTCATTTAATTAATAGTTTACCACGAAAAAAAATATACTTGAAATGATAAATTTATCAATCGACATATAAATTTTATATTTAATGGCGATAATTTTATTATATATTGTGATTTAAATTTGTTACCTAATTAATTATTTTGTCATGAAAATTATATTTCAAATAACAAATTTCAATCATCATGTACATTTAAATATTTAATGATGCTAATATCACCACTTATTGTGTTAATATTTTGTCATCAAATTAATAGTTTGTCTCTAAATAAGATGACCAATTTGTTAATTGTCATAAAATAATTTGTAAGATATTAAATTTTTACTATTTAAAAATCTAATATTGTAACATTCAAACATAATATGCCCAATAACATAATATGTCTAATAATATATCTAATAACATTCAAAGCATCCTATGTCCAACAATATATCTAACATAATATGTCCAATAATATGTCATAAATTATTATCTTTCTGTCTTTAAAAAATTTGTCTTCAAAAAGGTTTCACATAAAATTTTGCCTTTAAATTAAATTATGATGAATATATGTGCATCATCACTAAATATAATTAAGGAAGACAAAATTATTTTGTCACTTATCTATTCAACTCATTAATGACGACTTATTCTATCATCATATAAAACTAATATTAGTGACAATAAAAATTGTCATAAATTATTATTTTTCGTCTTCAAAAAATTTGCCACCAAAAAGCTTTCACATAAAATTTTACCTTCAAATTAAATTATGATAAAATTATTAGATCGTCACTACATATAATTCATTAACACAAAATTGTTTCATGACCTATTCATTCTACTAATTGATGACGAACTATTATCTCATCATAATAGATTTACAATTAGCAGTGATATAAATTATCATAAATTTGTAGTTTATTGTCTTTAAAAAATTTACCTCCCTATTTTTAACACAACATATTACCTCCAAAAACAAGTATGACACCTTTGTCTACATTGTCATTAAAAGTGAATGTCAATGAAGAAATAATATTGTCACTAATTTACTCAAGTAATTAATGACAAAAATAGGATGGTGTCATCAAAATAACAATTTTGTGACACTAATATCATAATTAATTACAAATAATTTATCATTGAAAGATTTTCCTCCAAAACTTTGGTGTGAAATTCTACCGCCAACAATTTATGTGACGAATTTTTTTTTATCGTCATGAAATATGTAAATTAGTGATGACAAATAAGATATACAGTGACAAAGATAAAAGTTGTCATAATAGTGAATGTTATAGTGACAATTATAAATTTTGTTACTGTTAATTGAAAAATTATGATGAAATTTAGTATATGACAAGAAAATTTATCATAAAATATGCAATTTCTTGTAGTGAAAGGTCTGGCTTAAAATATAAGTCAAAAATAGCTTTTCAAATCACTAAATATACATAAATTAATTAACAAAAAAACTTCAACTTTAGCCTTGCAATCACCATGCACACAACACTAATGAAACATGGCCTGCAACACCAAATTTACTTTATCTGTAATTTCAAATTTCAATTGAATTGAACCAAATCGAACTTATTAAAATTAAATTAAAAGAAGATAAACCTATATTAAATCAAGTTGAGATTATGTTATTTTATTTACAATTCATTATTTATATTAAAAATATATAAAATTTATTAAAGATTTTGTATTTATATTAAAAAAATATTTAGAAATATATTATAAGAATTATTGTTTATATTAAAAATATTTTCATATTATTTTTAAAAAAATCAGTTCAAATCGAATCGAATTATAACTAAACTAAATCAAATTGATTCTATTCGATTTAGTTTATAAATTAATTTAATTTATTCAATTTATATTTTAAATATTGATTTTTAAATTTGATTCAATTCAATTCGGTTAGTTTCAATTCAGTTCGATTTAATTTAGTTAAATTTCATTTAAATCCGTAATTATAAACTTTTCTATGATTTAAAATTCTAATTTTTATAGATTGGGTTAAGAATTTAAAAATAGATAGAACTTAATATTTTGAATTTGATAGAAATAATGTATAATTATAATTCTAATTCAAAATAGATTATCCAAAAAGTAAAATTACAATTTTATAATTCAATTATATTATGAATTTCAATTCTTAAATTAATTCCATCATCCATAAAAAAAAAAATTAATTTCTAAAACCAGAAGCTCCTATAATATGTTTTGTTCCCAATCCTATTATGGGACCTAATTCTATATGGCTAACTAATTTTACATAGATCAATAGTAGCATAATAATATTAGTTGGATTGGATTGAATAAAATTAATGGATTACTTTACTAAAATTCTAATTATATTATTTTTTGTCAATTAAAAATTTATCTCCATCTTTTTTATATAATATAAATATAGATATATTTTAAAGAGATTAATTGTAGAGATTTAAATTCTTATTATGAAAAAAAAAACTGCATTATCAAATATTAAACTGACAAATCAAACTTCCTTTAATTCCATGCACAACAAACAATTCCATGTTAGGTCTAATTCCGTAAATTTGAGCTTAAGTTTCCAATTGAAAGTTCCAATCCAACATAAATTGCAAAAATTGGTTTTTTTTTTCTTAAAGAAAACATCTCATAAATTTATATAAATTAGTGTTGTGTGTGTGTTTGTGTATATATATATATATTAAGGGAAAAAATTGACTTGAGTTTTTTATTCCTTTTGCAAACCACATTCCTCTTTGATACTTTTTATGACATATTTTGATTACATAAGAAAATAAAAAAATTTAAATACTACTAAATTTTTTATAATTAACCTTATATATATAATCTACTTTTTATAAGTAAAAAATCAATTTAGAAAATAATTTTTTTAAATAATAAACCATTCTAATTATGTAGGTAGCAATTTCTTACTCGAATCAAAAGAAAATCCAAAACATCTAAATTTGAAAATTTTCGGACCAAACTCAACTCAATTCTAGTCCAATTTATATGATCAATTTGAATTGACTCAATCTTATCTTAACCTGAAAATATACTTGAATAATCTAATTTAAATTATTTAAATTTTGTTTAAACATAAATTTTTTTTTATTTTTAAAATTCAAAATTATTAGTGATTCGATCTGAAATTTAAAAGTAATTTGAGTTTCTTTTTGCACCTTAACTCAATGACTCGATCCAACTCTGTTCAACTCAATCTATTTACCATCTATAATTCTAATACTTTAAAATTCTATTTTTAAATATTTAAAGTAAATTAAGATATCAAATATGAAAATACTGTTCTTATTTTATTTTTAGTGTATCAAATATATTCTTAATTTAATAATATTCCACAATTTCAGAAATTACGATTCTTGATAAAATAAAAATAAAAATAAAGCTCTTGAAATGACAGTGTTGATGATATATCCGGTCAGCTAAATTAGATAATGATATTATATTGATTATCCCTGCATTGGTTCAAAATTAACAATTATGGCTCTTGACAAAGTCCCTACAACTACACTAGGCGGACGGAAAATATGTTATGACACATTCGTATGTTTATGAATTGTATAGTTACCTACTACTTTAGTGGAATAATTCAGCCAGCTAAAACTCTGGCATTACAATTTATTGAACAGGAAAGTTCTACATATTCCTTATCATTTCTAAATCTTAGAATTAGTAATCGTTCTCAATTGAATGACAGATAGATCGAGTCAAATATATATGAATCAAGTTATTTTAGATTGAATTAATTTTAGATTATATTTATTTTTGAAAACTTTAGATCATAGTATTTTAAATTGTACACAAATCAAATCGAGTCATTAAGTCATGATGTTAAAATAAATTTAAATTATTTTTGAGTTTAGAGTTAAGTCAAATCACTAATAATTTTAATTTTTAAAATAAAAACATATTATCTTAATTATAAAACAAACTTTAAATATTTTTAATAATTTAAATATGATCAATTAGATCAATTCATTTATGAAATAAATTTAAATTGATGCACAAAATTAATTGAATAAATTTCGAATCAAATCAATTTAACCGAATCATTTTAAATTAATTTTTTCAAATAACTTCAAATCAAATAAAAAAGTTTTCACTTCTAATTCCGGGATCAATTCAGCGACTGAGTAATGGAGCTTTAGCATTACGATTCATTTCTCATCTTTCCTATCTTATAATTTGTTTGACCTTTGGGATCCAGAATTAATTTTCTTATGTGAGGCAAGCAATGAACATTGCGTACGAAGAACATTTTAAAAGGAAAAAGTCAACATTATTACCAAGCACATTATTTATAATTAACACTATCCATTAGCATTAGAACGCATGCAGTGACCAAGATTCATGGATAAAGTGACAGCTTGAGGCCTTTTATATCCTTAACCCAGAAATGTGTTAAAATAAATAAATAAATTCTGACCGACATTGGTTTGCTTTAAAAAGAATAATTTAATTTAATTTAATTCCCTATATCATGAAGACAAGTACTGTACCATTATGCTATTAATCGAAAAGGTATCCATCTCCGTCAATTTGCAGACATGGATGAATACTAGAGTAGTATATATTATCTGAGTATTCATATGGAGATTAATTTATTCTGGTGAAAAAGATAGTTGTAAACTTAACATTCAAGAAAACATTAGACAGAAGCCTGTTCATGACTAAATCAAGCAATTTATATTTTAAGGAACCTACAATATATATACATTTTTCCCCATGGACAGAGTCCAAATCTTTCTAGCAAATTAAGCTTCTACACAAGTAATTGGCCAAGTCCAAGAGGTGATTGAAAGAATCCAACTTGCTGGCTGGCTTCATCTATATATAAGTATCCATCAACTAATAAAGCACACTGAATCTTGAAAATCTTGATCAGTTTTCTTGTGTTGATATAGCCAGTAGTTAAAATTAAGCATGGCCTCTCGTGGCATGTCCTCTCTTTATTATACCTTGTTTGTTTTGGCTCTTGCTACTGTAGCTTCTTCTTATTCTTCATCTGTACTGTCTCCTTATTACTATGACAGAGTGTGTCCCCATGCTTTACCAACTATTAAACGACTCATTGAGGCGGCAGTTTACAAGGAACAACGCATGGGTGCTTCATTACTGCGTCTGCACTTCCACGACTGTTTTGTTAATGTAAAATTGACCATCATTTGATAAAGTTATTTACATATATATGCATTTAAATGTATTGATGATGATTGGCTTCGGTGATTAAATTGATGTATAGGGTTGTGATGCATCGATTCTTTTGGATCCTTCACCAACTATTGATAGTGAAAAGCATGCACGTGCTAATAATAACTCTGCTAGAGGATTTGAGGTTATCGACCAGATTAAGATGGAAGTCGACAAAGTATGTGGTCGCCCTGTGGTCTCCTGTGCCGACATTCTAGCTGTCGCAGCTCGCGATTCTGTTGTTGCGGTACTTGCTTTTGTCACTTATTCCTATTTTTCTTTTTCTTTTTCTTGGTTTACACAAGAATGGAAAGATATTCAAACTTGGAATCCAGCCGAATTAATTAAGAAAATTTCTTATCTAAACCATCAATATTTTAAAAAAAATTTTGCAAAAAAGTTAAGTTATTATCGATTCATCATTATCCTAGTTTGATCGATATATTCGAAAATGTGCATGCAGTTAGGAGGACCAACATGGACAGTGCAACTAGGAAGAAGAGATTCAACTACAGCAAGCAGGACACAGGCCGACGCAAACATCCCATCACCATTTATGGACCTTCCAGCACTTATTCAAAACTTCAAAAACCATGGTCTCGATGAGACGGACCTTGTGGCGCTCTCCGGTGGACACACAATAGGGTTTGCACAGTGTTTTACGTTCAGGAACCGAACATACAATGAAATTGACATCGACCCTAAATTTGCACGAGAGAGAAGATCAACTTGTTCGCTCACCGGCGGTAATTCAAACCTTGCGCCTTTAGACCCATCTCCTGCGCGCTTTGACGGTGCATACTTCACCAACTTGAGAAAGAAAAGAGGGCTTCTTCATTCCGATCAGCAACTCTTTATTGGTGGCTCGACGGACGGCTTAGTCAAGACTTATAGCTCAAATGCCAAAGCTTTTTCTGCTGATTTTGCTAAGTCTATGGTTAAGATGGGGAATATAAAACCATTAACAGGAAAGCAAGGCCAAATTCGTTGTAACTGCAGGAAGGTGAACTAGCAAGCTAGATTGATTAATTGTGTTCTATATGTGAAATGCTACAAATTAAAACGTCTCTTTAAGCTGCTTAGTTATTAAGAAAACTCAATGTGTGATTATGCATGGTATATGCTGAGGCTCCATTCTATTGTTTGATTGCTTCAATTGTATTAAATATATATATATATATATTTTTTTTGGGGTTTGAGTATCTCACATATACTCGTATTTCGTGTGTCATACGAAATCAATTGAGATAAATTTAAATAACTGAATTGAGAATCTCTTGAAATACTGCCTCCCTTGGTTACTTTATGAGAGATCACAATTTTAGGAAGGCCAATGATTGTCTTCTTGTAAAGATTATCTCTAATAGAAACATAAATCATTTTTTTTAAAATAATATATATATATATATATATATATATATATATATATATATATATATATATAATAAAACAAATAATAAATAAATGACCGCTAAAAATATGACAAATTAGAGGTAAATTCTACGATAATATTTATGTTATTATATTACAATGAAGTTACATAGAATTTTAAATTATATTTATAATTTATTAATTATTTGTGATAATATTTCATTATTATTTTAGATAATTTTATTAAAATAAAAATTATCTAAAATAATAAATAATTTGTACTAATAAAATTATTACTTAAATACTTTGTAATTGTATTAATTATAATATTATAATATAATAATATATACGGTTCTATTAGATAATCATAGATAAAATTATCCCATATTAAAATCCCACTAAAAATTAAATTATTTTATATGATAAGATAAATATATGACTAAAAAAAATTAAAGGCCCATATTCCATGGGCAGAATTAACCCAAATATATCGGGGGTGAGCCATGAGTATGTCAGGCGAGCCCCAATCACAACTCATTCTGCGTATTCTTGAGGCCCGAAGGAAATTTGTAATCTGAACTTATCCAGTCCGCGTCTGTTCGCCTCATACAACTAGTCAATCACATTTCCTTGGGTTGGGCGACTGTTCGTCGCGACCAGCCTTTCAGGTCAAATCTTTTCTGTTGGCTGTGTGGAGAAGGAATAAGAAAAATGGATGATCTCAACTGCCCACTGGAACACATTTCAAAACCAGAACCCATTCTTTGAAGTTGAAGAAAGATGACATCTTTCTTTAACAATCTTCCCTTCTCATTAATTATAAAGAGATTTTGTCTACTACCTGAGGCACCATCAGCTGCAACTTCGAAGGATATCGCACACCATCATCATGTGGAGATATCATCATCATTTGATGAGAACAAGATGCTTCTCATCTTCCTCCAGAGCCCTTCCATGGTGGGATCATGTGGGCCAACCTCCTAAGGACTCCATCACGAGTGTCACTGAATCTTTTCTTGCTGACCCTAGCCCCACCAAGATCAATCTTGGAGTGGTAATTGCTTCTTCTGATCTTTCTTGTATAATTTTTGCTATGTAAAAGATTGTAACTTTTTGTTTTCTGTGAATTTTGTTCTCTTGTTAAAATTTTTTAGGGAGCTTATAGGGATGATGAAGGTAAACCTGTTATCCTTAAATGTGTTCGTGATGCTGAGGCAAAGATAGCGGGTTGTGACTTCTTGTGAGTTTTTCCCTTGCTTCATTTTCCTTAATCTCAATATGTTTATTACACTGCCCCATACCTAGTTACTTGCTTCTGAATTTTAAAATCAATGCATGCTTTACCATTGAGCTATTAGGGTAGTGGTCCAGTGCCTGTATCGTCGTGTGGGAGGTAAGGGTTCAAACTCTGGCAGTCTTGTCCTATTCGTGATGGTAATTACATCTATTTTGGAAAATATAACTTAAATGACAACTTATATAGGGAAACCTTAGGCATCAATGAATCGGTTCTATGTTGTATGGTTTGAGGTCCAATTAGAAAAAAATAGAATAAAGTGTTGGCAGACTTGAAACGATATTTCAAGTTGAGATTATGTTTCTTACAATGATCATGTCATAGTAATTGATTAGTTTATCTCTAAGATAATTACGGGTTAGATAGGTCTATGTCATGTTATGTTCTGGTCTATAATCATATCATGTCAAAAATTTTCTCCCATGTGTACCCTTGCTCCTTGAAAGTGCAATCTATCTGGATGTATCTTCCCTTTGCATAGTTGATTGCAAATTTATCTTTCCTGAATTTTTTTACATCTGGCCAAAGTTTCCGGGAGTACCAATTTTCAGGAATTTCTCACCACATTTATTCTTTATTGAAATATTGGTTTAACAATCAGCAGGAATGATTTACTGATATACATCCCTCCCCCATGTACTATTTATTACATTTTAGTCAACTTTTGAGGGCATTGGCAGGGAAACTATTTCATCTGCTGTCAGTTCAAAATTTGTCGAGGAGAGTGTCAAATTGGTTTATGGTAAGAATTCAGATTTTGTAACAGAAGGGAGGTTTGCTGGAGTTCAAACACTCTCAGGCACTGGGGCATGCCGCCTCTTTGCTGAGTTCCAGAGGCGTTTCCATCCTGAATCTCGAATATATTTTCCCAATCCTACTTGGTCCAAGTATGTTTGTTTGGTATTCTTTTCAGTTCTTTCTTCAATTACTATTTCAAATTCAGGATAAATTACATTCAGATTCATAGGCTTGAGCACTATGTGCACATTCCTAGAATGGGACAGAGTGTAATTAAAGGTAAAGCCTGAATGTAATTTACCAGAAGATTTATGTAAATGTTGGTATGTATATTAGATGAGTATATGGGTTCCATCTTTCTATCATTGACATTCAGTTTTTTGCAATGCAAAGCCACCATAACATTTGGAGAGATGCCCAAGTTCCACAAAGTACCTTTCACTACTACCATCCTGTTTTGAAGGGTTTAGATTTTACCGCACTTATGGATGATATAAAGGTATGTCATTCTATAAGAATTTCCATGTCACTGATACGGTTAATGATAATTCTTTATTTTGTAATGCAACAGATTTATCATGTTTAAGCGACCACAGTGCCATTCACTCAAACCAATAAGCTCAATCTTTTCAATAAAAAAGAGCAAGCAGCTTTTTGCAAAACTTTTTGTTTAATCATGAGTTGCTTTACACGTTTGCTATATACCACAACTTTTACTTCTTCAAATGATTTGAGGTGAACCTGAAACACTCAAAGACAAACATCAATGAATGTTCATTTTACTTGAGTAGTTGATTGATGGATACTGTTTTTCTAAGCTTCCAAACATGCTACCGAATATTAAAAACATGCAAATTGTTTTGTTGATTTTCTTTCTCATTTTGCTTGATGAATTTTGTAGAATGCTCCTGATGGTTCCTTTTTCCTGCTCCATCCTTGTGCTCACAACCCTACTGGGGTTGATCCTACTGAGGAACAGTGGAGGGAAATCTCATATCAGTTCAAGGTAATTATGACATATGCTATACTTTGCTATATATTCACAAATTGAGAACACCTTTTTAAGTCCTCAATATTATGTTTTTAGGTAAAGAATCATTTTCCCTTCTTTGATATGGCTTACCAAGGTTGTGCAAGCGGAGACTTTGACAGGGATGCTCAATCCATCCGTATTTTCCTTGACGATGGGCATTTAATAGGTTGTGCCCAATCCTTTGCAAAGAACATGGGTTTATACAAGCACCGAGTTGGTTGTCTCAGGTTGGCATCCAAGCTTAATTTTTGTTGTTTAGTGGATTTGTATATTTGGATCTCCAGAGACACACTGCCATACTTTCAAAGTGAAAACTAATTAAACAATAGCCTTTTCAGTTGAGTTATGAGTTCTAGATTGGTTAGTACTCACTAGTCATAAGCAAAAATTGGCTAATAATAACGAAAAGAAATTAGTTACTGCTATCCTAGGTCAGGTCATACTTCGTTTGCACTCGTCAATTGTCAGTTGGCATTACCTGATTTATAATGGTATTGCTTCAACTAAACCATCACCATTTTTCTTTGTCTTCTCATTTCAACTACATCTTTTTCTCAGTATTCTGTGCAATGATACAAAGAAAGCAATTGCCATTAAAGGCCAACTGCAGACAATTGCCCGGGCAATGTATGGCAGCCCTCCTATTCATGGTATATTACTAGTCTCAACTATCCTGAGTGATCCAGATATCAAACAACTTTGGTTCAAAGAGGTGAAGGTAAAACTTTATCAGAAATTCCTTTCTTCTTTTCTCTGCTTATTGCCAATGGAATACATGGACTCTGTCAGTCTGATTTGCCTTTTTATTATATCTGCAACACAAGGGCATGGCATATCGCATTCAGAGAATGCGGACTAACCTGCGGGAAAGCCTCAAGCAATTGGGTTCTTCTCTCAATTGGGAGCACATCACAAACCAGGTTGGTAATTTACGATTGATAGTCAATTATTATTGCTTCAAGTTTCCATTGTAGTTATAAATGCTTTAGTTTTCAACTTTTAGTTCTTAAATCTACAAAACTGCAGGTTGGGATGTTTTGCTTCTCTGGCTTAACCCCAAAGCAGGTTGATCGGCTAGTAAGGGAATTCCATGTGTACATGACTCTTGATGGACGTATGAGGTAAATTTACTTTAAAGATAGCCAATTATACTCCTGAAAACTGATTACATTGTCTTTTTATCATCAAGATTGGTGTAGAAATTATTTGACCCATTCTAAACTATGACTATGTGCTGATATGTGCAGTATGGCCGGTGTTACTACAGGCAATGTAAATTATTTAGCAAATGCAATACATGCAGTCACCAAATATTGAGAAAGCAGAGTTTTCCAAGCAGTCATCATCAGCTTATTTGTGACTGATGACTGAATTCAAGATGATAAGCCAAATTTTTTATGATTTTATCTCGCAGACTCTGAAAGGTGGGAAATTGGAGATTAAATATGAGGGGGATAGTCCCTTACCGTATCTGTTTAATTTGACATTCAGACAATTTCACAGTAAAACAGAAATGAAAGAAAAGTTGCTCTGTTTTCTCGTCCCTGGCATAACCATTTAAATAATTTTATTAATTTTTTTTTTTTAATTTGCGGGAAGGGTATTCTTGGGTCACTATCAATCTCAAAGGCGCCGGCGCACCCTCCACATTAGGCTCCATATATCTAGAAATATTTTTATTTGTAAGCATTGATCTTAAGAAATCAAACTTAAAAGTTAAGAATGAGTTAAATCTTGTCATCACTTTAGACTAATTCCTAGGACTAAGGATATAAATATTTTAGGAGATATATTATTACTTAATTCTTTTGGCGTGAAGAGTTATTAAATGAGAGATTCATTATTTGCTTCTTAAATAATAACAATTAGAACTTACTTTTGATTTTGTAAAATCATTATTTCCAGAGAAAGAAAGGAAAAAGAAAGGCATTGGCTCCTAAAGCAGCTGTAACGGACTACAATCAAATTGGAAGAAGCATTACAAATGATCCAAATCGTTTTTTATTTTTGGTTTGTGTAGGACAGAGATCGAGTTTGAAAAGCCCATTAACGAGGGTATGCAATCATCAAATAAAAAAATCAAAAAACTGAATTTTAAAAAAATTCCAATTAAATCAAATTCATCCAATTTAAGTTAGAATTCAGTTCGGTTTAAATCAAATTTTTTAAAATATTTTTAATGTAAATAATAGTTTTTACAATATATTTTTCATGTAAATAATAAGTTTTTAATAGATTTTTAGGTATTTAAATATAAATAGTGAATTTAAATATGTTTGAATTATTTAAATTTAATTCAATATTAATTTACTATTTTATTTCATTTAAAATTAGTTCAGTTCAATTTAGTTAAACCAAACTTTTTGACAAAGAACTGAATGGAATTCACTGAATTTTTTTTAAAAAAAAAATGATACCAATTTAGTTTGATTATTTTTCGATTTTAATCAAATTTTGCTCAACCTTATCACTAATCATTAGGCAAGTTTTTTATCCAAGCTAGGAAAGATAATCATAACCAAATCAAATCTAGACGCTGGTGCTTTGAAAAGTGGATTGAATTCTTACAGCTTAAATTAAACATTAGACTGAATCAATTCAGGTAGTTTTGAATTAATTTTTTAAACATTATTTTTATTTTAATTATTATAAATATATTTTTATTTTTTAAAATTATGTTAATAATATTTTTTAAAATTTTATTTATTATTAAATTAATTACTGACAAACTAATCAATTTATTTACCGATATGATTTTAAAATACTATTAGACACTAAATATGTAAATATATATAGGAGTAGTGTTAAATCGAAAATTTTTGAGTTTGAATTTCGATTAAAAAAAATAAATAAATAGACTGAGCGTAGGACATACCTTTAAAAAAAATGTGACCCAGAGTCGCATGGAATAGCCGTGGGACATGTCCAAGTAGCTAGCAGAAGAACCACCGACCGACAAGAAGCAAAGCTAAAGCTAGTCTTATATATTATAACCAATCCATCTCTAGGCTCTAACAAGTACTTGGTTGGTTGGTTGGTTGGTTCATATCTTTTTTTCTGATGAGGTTCTTCACGTTGATGATGCTCGTTTTTGGTTGGGCATTAGAAAGAACGCTAGGAGGATCTACTTCTTATTTTCTATTTATTTTAGGAAAAAGCACATATTTTGCTTCTTGCACTTTTATTTTTTTTGAATTTTATCTTTTGAATTTTTTATTTCTATAAATTGTCCCTTTGAATTTTTATTTGTGTTGAATTTTACCTCTTACACTTTTATTTTTACAAATTGTTCCCTCGCAATTTTATTTTGTTAACATTTATTCTCTCATTAACAGAGCATAAAAATAAAAGTGAAGGAAACGATGTTAACAAAAATAAAAATACATGGAGACAATTTGCAAAAATAAAAGTGTAAGAAGCAAAACTCAACAAAAATAAAAATATAAGATAATAACTTGTAAAAATATAAATATAAATGACAAAACTCAAAAATAAAAAATAAAAATACAATAAGCAAAATAAGTGTTTTTCCTTTATTTTATGTGGTCTTTTTGTTACACGACATAGCAGCTGGGTTTGGTCCCCCCGTGTGTTTATGATGGCTCGTTGCTTTCCTCCAAAATATTGGTTCTTTGTTCTAACGAAAAGTACATAAAGCATCTTTGTTGATTGCAGTTTAGTTGTACATTGAAACTCCTAGGCCCTTATTCTTTTTGGTTTAGAGTTCATTCGATTAGTATCATAAAAATTATAGTTGTACAATTATGAATGAAAATAAGTTGTAGATGAGTTAATTATATGATTAATTCGTCTGTCAATAAAGTAAGCAAGAAGAGCAAAGAGGTTTTCCTTATATATATTTAAGAAATATGTGACAAGCTTTCAATGTGAGACGAGGACAAGGCAAGAAAGCCTAGAGGCACACCAACCTACCACAGGAAACATGGCAAATTATAATAATATCAAGAACCTATCCTTCTTCTCTGCATTAAATAATCACGGGAGGTGAGATAGAGACGCACCAATTGCTAGGCGATGATTGTATATTCTGAATAAGCAGCAACAACTACCCATTTGTACCACCACCTCCATGTTAATACAATAATATATCTTCCTTACACACCCAAAAATATAACTGTCCTACCATCATTCGTCGTTGGTGAGGATTTGCAGTTTTAGCCTATATAATTAACAGTGGACCAACGAAACAGTGATTGTCTTAATTATGAGATTTTTTTTAAAACAAAAGATACGAATTCTTGCAATTTACGTTGGATCGGGACAAAAAAGAATATAGTTAGAATTAAAATTATAATTTCTAATTCGATCTAAAATTGATTTGATCAAAATTTAATCCGAGCCATATGTTAATATGAATTAATTTGACTTGTAAATCAATTAAATTGATTCGATTTTAATTATTTAAAATTATTAATAACTAAAATGATATTTTAAATTTTTTAAAAATTTAAAATTGAGAGTGACTCGATCTACAATCTGAAAAATAACTCAAAATAACTTGAATTCCTTTTCATATATTAACTCAATGATCATATCGTAACTCAATGATCAGATCGTGACTCAAAGTAACTCCAGCCATCTGATTAGTCTGCCACCTCTTGTTAGATTTTATAATGATAAATTAAACTCAACAGTTTAATCTAATTCTAAGTTAATTCAATTATTGTGACTTAGTAAAATTCGTTAGCCATAAGCATTAGCTCCCATCAAAGGAATGGGAAGAAATCATATTGTACTTGCATTATATAAAGGATAGGTTGGTTAACTAATGAAATCATATTATATACAAGCTTATCAAATTATTAACTTATATTACTCAACTTTAGCTCATTTAGATAGGACGCCTTATTTTATATATATATATATATATATATATATATATGCTATGAAATCAAAACATTCTTAAAGCCGAATCAGGGGGAAGCAAGCTGCTTTACTACTTTTAACTTTTTTTTATTCATGCAATGAGGATGATTTTTTATAAATTATAATTATTAAAAATAATTTATTAATACCAATCTTTTTAGTCATAATATTTATAGATTAAACTTTTATCTGGTACGGAAAATTAATTCTAAATTACTACTAAAATTTTGAGGCTATAAAAAATCTAATCTTAAAATATTACTGAAACCTTTATATTCATTCCTATACATTTATTTACTCATTTTATTATATTTTCTATAATTTTTTAGGATTCAATCCTTTTAAATGGAGTATTTTCTGTATCTTCAATATAAAAAGCTATCACAATAATCAATAAAGAATTTATTAACGTATGTAAAAGGTCTAAGTACAAGGTACTTAATTTAATTTGAATTTAGCAGTCTTATATATATATATATATATATATATATATATATATTGTTAGTTCTCCTATCTTAAATTAATACGCATGTTTTCTTTTACGTACAGAGTAAGAAATGTTAAGTAATTTAGTTAAAGTGGTCATTTTTACTTGACTTTTTTTTATTACACCCTTATATTAGCAACAAAATATTAGATAGAGATGAATAGTACCATATTAAATAATTTTGGAGTTTGTTGCTCTCTAATGTAAAATTAAAGATAACTGATATTAATAATAAATGAAATTATCAAACCATAAGTATCAAAATTTCAAATTTCAAATTTCGCTTCAACTTTTAAAAAATGTATTAAATGGTTGTTTTTACAAGTGTTAATAACTATATAATTAAATAAGGATAAAATAGAAAATCAAGTAATTCATCACTTTCTAAAAAAGAAAATAAACCTAAATATTGAGATAATAAAAAAAATAGACCTATCAATTTGGAACAAATAGGCTATTCAATTTGCTTCATGCCCAGTGGATAATTTAATTAATTCAAAGTAGCATATAAATGATAAGCTGATTGCCAAATGTATGGTCTTTGGTTATAGCATTTAAGCCTGAAATGGTGCCATCAAATAAATCGGCCAAGAAATTATTTACCTAAGTTTTTAATGTTCCCAAGCTTTTAGGGCTTCTTGTCTGTGAAACAACCAAGAATAATTCAATTTGTAAGTGGATTGGAGTTCTCATGTTGATTTTACCATTGGGTCCTTTTGTTAATTAATTCCTCAAAACACCTAATATTAGTTTTCAGCCATTCCTTACAAATTTTTTGCTATGGAATTACTATCTTCCTTCGCTTGTCGTTATTATTAATAGTATCCAGTCATCTTCTCACAATTACAGATGAATTTCATAAAACATTTTCTTTCATGGTAATAGCCTCTTACCTACAATTGAGTGGTTGAACCTATATACTTTTAATCACTAATTAATTAAAAAAACATTTTATATGTTAATTATTAAATTAATGTATCATTCAGAACAATTTACTATCTTATTAATGTGAGTGTGAATATGGGGGATTGATGCAAGACTTTTTCTTTATCCTATTTGTTATATACATAATTCACATGATCATATCATAGATAAATTGTATTATTTTGATCAAAAAATAATAAAAAATTATACAAAGCACATGTACATCAACCAAATCATGTCATCATTTGGTTGTAGTATTAATGGCTTCACCTAATTATATTATATTATAGTGATAGCTGTGTAAATTATGACAGCATCTCAAAATGGAAATCCACAAAAAAGAGGAAACAATTAGCACTGGCCTCCATTTTGACGTGAGTACTAATGCCAGCTTCTTCTTCCTTAAAATGGCTGAACCTAACAATTTGATTTAATTGAAAGACTTACCAAATTGTATACCCAAAAAAGAAAAATTAATTACCAAATTAATATCAATCACATGCTAACTAATTTCATCTCAAGTGCACAATTTTAGAAGAAGTATAGAGTCATGAAATGCAGAATTAATACATGAGAAGATCAAAACAAATTAACAAAGTTAATTATGTTTTAACAAAGAACAGTCACCAAATACATTTCAATGACTTTTACATATAGTTCAAGCCACTACCATATAGAAGAATCTAAGGCTGCCAAAAGACTCCAAAAGAAGAAAAAGAAGGATAAACAAGTAGAGGTGAGAGGTGATAAGAAGTACCTAGGCCAGATCCATGGCCAAAACCATTAATTAACTATAATTAATAGCGCTTATCACCACCAAGTGTAGCATCTTTTAAGCCCACCTGTAATCCCTCTGTTACTAACACCAAAGCACAAAGTTGAAGTAGGTGATCCAGTGGGTGCAACCACTGCTTCTTCATCATATGCCCTTGAATCAAAAGATGATCCTCGGCTCGAAAACCTTCTCCTTTCGTGATTCCTTCTAGGAGTAGAAGGAAGAAAGCTGGAAGAGCTGAATGAAGACCAAGAAGAAGAAGCTGATAATGGTGTAGGAGATAAAGCTGAAGAATATGATGAAGAAGAAGAAGAATGAAATGTGGAGACAACACTAGCAGTACAAGTACTGCTTTTCTTGATTCTTGAAAAAAGAAAGTGCAAGAGATTGGATCTTGAGTAGTATTTCTTGATGGGTTTCTTGCCAGAATATGAATAATAGGAAGGAGGTGGAGTAAGCGGAGGAAGAGTGCTTTCAGTCGAGCAATATTTAGGGGTACCAGGCTGAGATTCCCACATGAATGGAACTGTAACATTGACTCCACCATAGTACACTCTAAAAGAAGGGTTAGCCAGGGAAGTTTCCTTGGACAAAAGCCTAGAGAAGAACTTGTCATCTTGCTTGATTTGAAGAGCAGACTTATGAGGAGGAAGGTCTGAGCTTTTAGAAGTAAACATCTTGAATTAATGGGATTTTTTGAGGGTCACCGACTACCCAGCTAGGAGATGATGGAAGCACAGTCGGTGGGATTATATAGAGATAGTAAAGAACTGTACTAATTGAATGAAGTTATTGTACTTACATATAATAGAATATATAGAATAACACATGCATATAATATTAATATGAAATCGAGTATTGACTTAAAGGTTTTTGTCTAGATGCATGGTGCCACGCGCTATATAGCTTTTAATAATGACAAAATAAAACCCAGTGTTATATCATTTACTGATCTACCCAATTTTTTACCAGTTCTATTTTTTTTTTTTCATTTTAATGAGATTCTAACATGACAGTCCCATAATTTTAAAAATATCATTTTTACCTAAAAGAATATTAAAAAAAAGTGAAAATATTATGTCTATCACCCTCACACATTACCAAGATCCTAAATGAAAACTTAGAATATAATTAAAATAAGTGGTGAACATTGCACTTTTAACTGTGGGCAGATTCTAAGGTCTGCTTAGTTTTGTTGTTATCAGCATAGGGATCCTCCTGAGTCATGACCGTGCAGGATATAAAGCGAAGTAGTCGATAGCCTACGAATTCCACAAAGCAAAAAAGAAAAGACGAAAGATTAAAAAAGCTAACTAGAAGAAGACTTTATCATCTGAATCTTACGCCCATTATGCATTTATTAGGTATTTTCCTTTGTGTTTTGTTTCCCTTCTTCTCGTTCCTCATTTTTTGGCCAAAGACTGCAGCTTGTTAACTTACTCGAATCACCGACATGATATGACATAGTACTACGTACAGTGACAAACACCTTTAAGATGGATTTGTTGGAATTTTTATGTGGGCTAATATTAATTATGAATCTATTTTAATTATTTATAAAATAAACTGAATAATATAGTTTATTGATTTGGGGTAAATCCAATTAAAATGTGATCAATTGAGTTATGGGCTTGTGACATCTTTTGTGGGCCAATATGGAAGACAGTTATTGTAGGCATATTTTGACATGGACCTGTGATGGGTGGACCTGTTAAAATCTATTATAAATAGGTTAAGTCTCATCTCCTGCCTTCATAATGAAAAAACCTTAGTTGCTACATCCATTGTAGTCATCTTGTAAGAAGATCAAAGAAAGGAAGACTTAGCTCTTTTTTTCAACTCTTCTGACCTATCATCCGAGTGTTCTATTTTCAGTGACTAGAATAATAGAGCAGAATAATTTGGGATCCAACGCGTAAAGAGGTATGCAACTTGCTTTCGCTTTTGGATATACTGCGCAAACAGATACGCAATTTAGCTTCCGCTTAATTATGAATGGTGTTCTAAATTCATGTACTAAATCCTGAAAAATTCTTACATGTGGTATCAAAGCATGTTTGTGATACATGATTTAGAACCCTAGATATTTTGTATTGTTAATCCAAAAAAAAAAAAGGTTGGAGTTAGGGTATATCACCATGAGTGAATCACGGTTGATATATTTGATTTGATTCTACCGTCATAACTATTCATTAGCTCAGACGGTTGGTGACTGCGTTGTTTGTAGGAGAGGTCGTGGGTTTGAAACCCGCGTTCCACAAAACCTTGTGTTTCTGCCAATTTTTTTCTTCTTCTTTCTTTCTTTGCAATTCAAAGAGTAACACAACAAATAGAACAACTTCTTCTTTTTTTTTTTTTTACCACCGTCGACCTCACTACAAACGTCCCAAACCCTTCCCCTCATCATCATCGCCTTTTTTTTTTTGCTCTATTCCTCGTTTTAGTCGTTGCAGATCTGATGACGTTTCGACCAACCAGGAACTCACCTTGCCAAATCTATAACCACCTTTAAACCGACAACGTTATAAGGCATTAGATCGGATAAATCGGACAGTGAAGATTTCGCCGAGCATGATCTGGAAAGCAATCGGGACGGTAAAAAAAAAAATCAACAAGCATTGGAATAGCGAAGATAGCAAGTAACATGGCGATGTTGCTAAAGGTCGCAACAATAAAGGTGACAAGGCCACGATTTCCTCCTCCTAGTGGGCACCACAACAACCATTGATGGGCCCTCCATCAACAAGTGGGGCAAACCGTAAAAGGACCAATTGAAACAAATTAAAGATTGAAACCCATACCCAAAACAAGAAACCCGATTGATGGATTGAAGTTGAATGGTTATTTGTTTGTATTATGTTGTTTGGATTGTTTGTGTTGTTGTTGATTTGTTTGATGTGTTCCATCGGCGAAGATGTTCCCTGTCCGAACAAAGGTCGGCGTGTCTTTGCCGATTCTGTGACAGAAAAAAAAAAAACAAAGGGGAAGGGGAGGGATACGCGTTGTGGCTCTCGAACCCATGACTGCGTCCCTCCAATGACAATAACCTTAGCCAATCGAGCCAAGCGAACATCTTGTCATTGTACTATGCGGCCTGATATTTGTAGATTACTAGCTTATATTCACCATGACATGCTTTATATATATATATATATATATATATATATATATATATAATTGATTGTCTATTTATTATTTAGTGACATTGACCTTGTGATAAAGAATTAAATAAATAGACAATAAATATTTATTTTGCACATATATGAGATAATAATTATGTGTTTAAAATTAAGGTATATTGTGTTTGATACCTTGTGTATTTTTGAAATATACATTTGTGTTTAGTATGTATTTTAATTGGGTTATAATAAATCTCTAATTAAAAATAATTTTATGGGTTGATGTGGGTGTTACCGGCAAAGTGGGACATTCATTGAAATTCGTAGAATTATTTTTTAATTTTTTGTGAAGAGAAAATTTTAAATTAATGTATATAATAATCTGCCCAAAGGGGGTTATTAGAAGCATTAATTTTGGGAGTGCTTGTTATGAAAAGAAAATTCCAAATTAATATATATAATAGTCTGCCCAAAGGGGGTTATTAGATGCATTGATTTTGGAGGGCTTGTTGAGATGAAGCTATTTGTGCTTAGAGTTGCATTAGTCTAGAGAGTCTGTCTGCCCAAAAAGAATGTATTTATCAAAATTGGTGTGAACTTGATTATGAGCTTCATAACTAAAAATTCTATTACATGTGCATGTTCTGCCCAAAGAGAAATATGTAGTGATGCCAGAATTTTCTAGATTGAGTAAATTATAAATTTGTTTTTGTATATAGCCCAATTTTAATACATGCTCTTGTTTTGTGCAATCAGTCTCCTTTAGTTTCAATAATAGTACTGCAACTGTTGAACTCCTTACGAGCACAAACTTTAAGAGGTGGAAATAGGACATTCAGTTTGTTTTGGGAATGAGTAAGATTGATTATGCCTTTTATGAAGACGAGCCTCCTAAACCCACCCGTGAGAGTAGTATTGATGAAAAAGAACTGCATGCTAAATAGGAGAGATCAAATCGTCTCAGTCTAATGACCATGAGGAAAACTATTCCTGAATACCTTAAGAGTAGTTTGCCTACTAATGTTACTACCAAAACTTTTCTTATTGCTGTAGAAAATAGATATTTTGTATCCGATAAGATTGAGACTATGACCCTAATGAGTCAGTTGACCAGTATAAAATACAATCATAATGGGAGTGTAAAGGATTATATTCTAAATCTGGTTCACCTTCAAACCAAACTTAGGAGTCTGAAACTTGATTTATGTTTCAATTTTAATATGAAATTGTATATCAGCTTAATATTGGAGTATGAATTTTGTCTAATTTTGGAGAACAATTGGATATCATTTATTATTGGTAATGGAAGAGTCAATATGTTTTTTTAGATTTCAAATTGTTCGGTGAATGTGTTTTATGCGATAATTTATATAGATTGTATTTAGATGATGCTAGTGATTGCGGTTCTTGTTGTTGTGGCCAAACGATCCTTAATTAAAGAAAAATATTTTTCATTATGGCACAAACATTTAGATCACATATCTAGAGAAAGAATTTGAATGCTAGTGAAAGATGACATTTTTCCTTTTATTAATTTTGAGGATCTAGATTTTTGTGTGGATTGTATAAGGGGTAAATTGACTAAGAATAAAAAGAAAGGTGTTAGTAGAAGTTCAAATCTTTTGGAGATTATCCATACTGATATTAGTGGATCTTATTTACCTATTATTTGTGTCAATAAATATTTTATAACTTTTATTGATGATTTTTCACGTTATGGCTATTTATACTTGATAGAGGAGAAATCAGATGTCATTGAGATGTTCAAATTTTTCAAAATTGAGGTTGAGAAACAATTAGAAAAAGTCATTAAAATTATGAGGTTTGATCGAATGGGTGAATATTATGCAAATATAATGAGATTGGGCAACATATGGGAGAGTTTGCTAAATATTTGTGATAGTGTGGAATAGTTGTCCAATATACCATGCCTCGTAGTCATGAACAAAATGGTGTTCTGAAAGGTAAGCAATTCCAGATGATTGTGAGGTTTATCTTGGTGAAGGTGATTATAATATAGGCCATGTTATTGATCATGTATCTTATGATGAGGCTGTTAATAGTATTTGTTCTAAATTTTGGATTGATGTTATGAAAGATGAGATGACATCAATGAGTCATAACAGAGTTTGGGAACTAGTGGAACTTTCTTTTAATAATAAACCCATAGGTTGCAAATGGGTATACAAAACCAAGAAGGATTTTAAAGGAAATGTTGAGAAGTTTAAAGCTAGATTGGTTACTAAGGGGTTTACACAGTATGAAGGTGTTGACTATAATGAGACTTTTTTCCCTGTTTCTTTTAAAGATTCCTTTAGAATAATTATAGCATTGATTGCTCATTTTGATTTAGAATGACATCAAATGGATGTCAAGACAATATCCTTAAATGGCGATTTGGGTGAGGAAGTTTATATTGTGCAACCGAAGGGTTTTAAAGAAAGTGGCAAAGAACACTTAGTTTGTAAACTAAAGAAATCCATTTATGGTCTCAAACAAGCTTCGCGTCAATGGTATCTCAAGTTTGATGAGATAGTTACTTCACTTGGTTTCACGGAGAACAAGATTGATCAGTGCATTTATCATAAAATCAGTGGGAGTAAATTTATATTTCTTGTTGATGATATTTTATTAGCTAGTAATGATATGGAGATTATTTGTAAAACTAAACAGTTACTCTCTAGAACTTTTGATATGAAAGATCTTGGAGAGGCATCTTTTGTCTTGGGTATTGAGATTCGTCGTGATCGATCTCATCATTTACTAGGTTTTTCTCAAAGGGCATATATTGATAGTGTGCTCAGTAGATTCAATATGCAATCTTCCAAAGGTGGTGATACTCCTATAGTGAAATGAGATAAATTTAATAAGGAGCAATGCCCTAAAAGTGATATAGAGAAATAGACCATAGATAATAATCTTTATGCAAGTGCAGTTGACAGCTTAATGTACGCCCACGTGTGTACAAGACCAGATATTGCATATGTTATTGGTGTTCTTGGTCAATATCTTTCTAATCTTGTGTGAGATCATTGGATAGTTGCTAAGAAAGTGATGAGATACTTGCAAAAGACAAAGGATATTATGTTGGTTTATAGGTGGGTAGATGATTTTGAAATGGTGGGGTATTCAGACTTTGATTTTGCAGGCTGTAAAGATGATATGAAATCTACTTTAGGTTATATTTTTATGTTTGTCGGTGGTGCTGTTTCGTGGAAAAGTGTTAAATAAACACTTACGA